>CAUZXS010003461.1:90000-95000 GCA_963585895.1 Sepioteuthis lessoniana
TATGTATTCTATGGACGTATTTTATGTATCTCTTTTATGTATGTATTTTATGTATGTATTTTATGTATGTATTCTATGGATGTATTCTATGGATGTATATATGTATGTATTCTATGTATGTAATTTATGTATGTATTCCATGTATGTATTTTATGTACGTATTCTATGGACGTATTTTATGTATGTATTCTATGTATGTATTTTATGTATGCATTTTATGTATGTATTCTATGTATGTATTCTATGGATGTATATATGTATGTATTCTATGTATGTATTTTATGTATGTATTCCATGTATGTATTTTATGTATGTATTCTATGGACGTATTTTATGTATGTATTCTATGTATGTATTTTATGTATGTATTCTATGGATGTATTCTATGGATGAATATATGTATGTATTCTATGTATGTATTATATGTATGTATTCTATGTATGTATTTTATGTATGTATTCCATGTATGTATTTTATGTATGTATTATATGTATGTATTCTATGCATTTATTCTACGTACGTATTCTATGTATGTATTCTATGCATGTATTCTATGGATGTATTTATGTATGTATTCTATGTATGCATTTTATGTATGTATTTTATGTATGTATTCTATATATGTATTCTATGTATGTATATATGTATGTATTCTATGTATGTATATATGTATGTATTCTATGTATGTATTTTATGTATGTATTCTATGTATGTACTCTATGTATGTATTCTATGGATGTATATATGTATGTATTCTATGTATGTATATATGTATATATTCTATGTATGTATTTTATGTATGTATTCGATGTATGTATTTTATGTATGTATTCTATGTATGTATTCTATGCATTTATTCTACGTACGTATTCTATGTATGTATTCTATGGATGTATATATGTATGTATTCTATGTATGTATATATGTATGTATTTTATGTATGTATTCTATGTATGTATTCTATGTATGTATATATGTATGTATTCTATGTATGTATTTTATGTATGTATTCTATGTATGTATTCTATGGATGTATTTTATGTATGTATTTTATGTATGTATTCTATGGATGTATATATGTATGTATTTTATCTATGTATTTTATGTATGTATTCCATGTATGTATTTTATGTAGGTATTCTATGGACGTATTTTATGTATGTATTCTATGTATGTATTCTATGTATGTATTTTATGTATGTATTCTATGGATGTATTCTATGGATGTATATATGTATGTATTCTATATATGTATTCTATATATGTATTTTATGGATGTGTATATGTATGTATACTATGTATGTATATATGTATGTATTCTATCTATGTATTTTATGTATGTATTCTATGTGTGTATTTTATGTATGTATTCCTTGTATGTATTTTATGTATGTATTCTATGTATGTATTTTATGCATTTATTCTACGTACGTATTCTATGTATGTATTCTATGTATGTATTCTATGGATGTATTTATGTATGTATTCTATATATGTATTCTATGGATGTATATATGCATGTATTCTATGTATGTATTCTATGTATGTATTCTATGGATGTATATATGTATGTATTCTATGTATGTATATATGTTTGTATTCTATGTATGTATTTTATGTATGTATTTTATGTATGTATTCTATGTATGCATTCTATGGATGTATATATGTATGTATTCTATGTATTTATATATGTATGAATTCTATGTATGTATTTTATGTATGTATTCCATGTATGTATTTTATGTATGTATTCTATGTATGTATTCTATGTATTTATATATGCATGTATTCTATGTATGTATATATGTATGTATTCTATGGATGTATATATGTATGTATTCTATGTATGTATTTTATGTATGTATTCCATGTATGTATTTTATGTATGTATTCTATGTATGTATTTTATGCATTTATTCTACGTACATATTCTATGTATGTATTCTATGGATGTATATATTTATGTATTCTATGTATGTATATGTGTATGTATTCGATGTATGTATTCTATGTATGTATATATGTATGTATTCTATGTATGTATTTTATGTATGTATTCTATGTATGTATTCTATGGATATATTTTATGTATGTATTCTATGTATGTATTCTATGGATGTATATATGTATGTATTCTATGTATGTATTTTATGTATGTATTTTATGTATGTATTCTATGTATGTATTCTATGGATGTATATATGTATGTATTCAATGTATGTATATATGTATGTATTCTATGTATATATTTTATGTATGTATTCCATGTATGTATTTTATGTACGTAATTTATGTATGTATTCTACGTATGTATTCTATGGACGTATTCAATGTATGTATTTTATGTGCGTATTCTATGGACGTATTCTATGTATGTATTCTATGTATGTATTCTATGTATGTATTTTATGTATGTATTCTATGTATGTATTCTATGTATGTATTTTATGTATGTATTCTATGGATGTATTCTATGGTTGTAGATATGTATGTATTCTATATATGTATTCTATATATGTATTCTATGTATGTATATATGCATGTATTCTATGTGTGTACTTTATGTATGTATTCTATGTATGTACTCTTTGTATGTATTATATGGATGTATATATGTATGTATTCTATGTATGTACTCTATGTATGTAATCTATGGATGTATATATGTATGTATTCTATGTATGTATATATGTTTGTATTCTATGTATGTATTTTACGTATGTATTTTATGTATGTATTCTATGTATGCATTCTATGGATGTATATATGTATGTATTCTATGTATTTATATATGTATGTATTCTATGTATGTATTTTATGTATGTATTCCATGTATGTATTTTATGTATGTATTCTATGTATGTATTCTATGCATTTATTCTACGTACGTATTCTAAGTATGTGTTCTATGTATGTATTCTATGGATGTATATATGTATGTATTTTATGTATGTATTCTATGTATGTATTCTATGTATGTATTCTATGTATGTATCCTATGGATGTATTTCATGTATGTATTTTATGTATGTATTCTATGTATGTATTCTATGCATTTATTCTACGTACGTTTTTTATGTATGTATTCTATGGATGAATATATGTATGTATTCTATGTATGTATATATGTATGTATTCTATGTATGTATTTTATGTATGTATTCTATGTATGTATTCTATGTATTTATATATGTATGTATTTAATGTATGTATATATGTATGTATTCTATGTATGTATTTTATGTATGTATTCTATGTATGTATTCTATGGATGTATTTTATATATGTATTTTATGTATGTATTCTATGCATTTATTCTACGTACGCATTCTATGTATGTATTCTATGTATGTATTCAATGTATGTATTCTATCTATGTATTCTATGTATGTATTTCATGTATGTATTCGATGTATGCATTCTATGTACGTATGTATGTATGCAAGTATAAGTACACATGTATACATATACATATATTCATGTCAATATGTTTTAAATAGGTTGTTTTTGTTTAAGTTTGAATTCCAGACTTAGATCTTTGAATGTCCTATTAATGTTAAATGTCCTTGATGACCTCTGGTCTATTTAGATATTTTGGGGATAGAACACGTGTTTGCATGCATGTACGCGTATGTATACCCACATTTGTACACACATGTATTTTCATGGGTGTTGGGTTAATTTTTATCCTCTTTTTGTTCTTTATTTGTTTCTTCCTCTCTCTCTCTCTCTCTCTTTCTCTCTCTCTCTCTCTCTCTCTCTCTCTCTCTCTCTCTCTCTGTGCATACACGCGTACACATGAATATGTACCTATGAATAAATACACATATATTTTCCCGAGGGCTTTGTGTGGGTTTATTTCAAGCTATTGTCGGTGTATATATGTCAGCATGCGTGTGGGGGTAGTTACGTTCTGTTTAATGTAGGTTTAAATCAATGAAGTTTTTTCTTCTCTTTAGATACATCAATCAGGTATAGTTGTATTAATTCAAAGTCTCCATAGCTGCATTTTTTATAGGGGTTTTGATACAAAACGTTTTCTATATGAATAGAGACTCTGTCATAAATCACCTTGACCGGCGACGAATCAGGTGGATGTTGTTAACACATACACCCAGCCGTCGATGAAATCAGCAAAAAGGATTACCGTAACAAGAAATGCGTGGGTGGAAGCTGTGATCAATGGAGAACCAGTATTGTGCGGGTTTAATCCATGGCTAATGAAAAAGGAAGTAATGCGTGGGTGGAAGCCGTGACCAAAGGAAAAAAAAAAAGCAATGCGTGTGAGTCACGTGGGTGTTTTAAGACTATATGATCTCTCAATTTTGGCTGAAGTCAGTTTCCGCTGGCAGTTCTGACTCCAGACGGCTCCCCCGAGTGCTCAAATTCTCTCTCCGCTTTCTTTCCCGCTCCGCACAAGCGTCACCGTTAACAAATAAAAAAAAACAAGATTACATTTTATATATACTTGTTTCTCGTTATTTGTCAAGACCCAGCGGTAGAACATCATCATCCTCATGTCCCGCTATCAGCACAGATATTCCTGACCCTCTCTCGCCACACCTCCTTATCGTCTATTACTTCCGGCAGATCCTCTGGGCTACATCCCATATCTGCACAGAACTACTGTATTTAGGTTCGAGCTGGACGTCCTGCCTTTGCTCGTCCATTTGAAGTGGTCCACAGGAGTACATTACTTATGAGCTCGTCCCTACTTCTCCAGCAGTGTCCCGCGTGTCTGGTTCGTCTTATTTTGATAGTTTTCATTATGTTTGGTAGGTGGTTGTATAGCTGCTGCTTTGCGGGGTGCTGTCTCCAGGACTTGTTCTATATGGCTCGCAGCATTCTTGTGTACTTGCCGTCAAGCTTTTTCTCCATCCGTTTAGTCAGCGTCCATGTGGTGCATCCATATAGCTGTATCGATACGATCGCTGCTTGGAAGAAACTGCGCTTCATTTTATCGGTCAGGTCTGATTTCCATATGACCGATAGGCTAT
>CAUZXS010003461.1:102500-147500 GCA_963585895.1 Sepioteuthis lessoniana
TTTTTGGTGCTTTTTATTAACCATTTCATGTCGACGAACGAGAAGTCGCAAATGGAGATGAAGGTTGTTTAATAATTGTCCGAGGTGTGGTCGTACCAAAATCCCCGAGCCCAGTTGGCTGGAGCAGGAGACGATGCTAAGTGAACCACAGCCGAGAGGTAAGATCCCCCCACCTCACCGAGTGTCGTGGATTTGACTCAAAACCATCTGATGCTGAGGTTTCAGTCTTAGAGGTTTAGGAAGTGTAGAGTACCCTTTCATTGCGATTATTACCAGGTCCACTCTCTCCTGGAGTGGTAGTACAAACGTAGGGTCCTATTTATACGTAAAATAGAACTGTTTAATCATTTACCATACGTGAAACTAATTAACTGTGTGCAAACAAATGACTGACCTTAAATAATTTGTATTTGATCGCAATACGAGGAACCATTTAACTGTGTTCAAACGAATAAATAATGTTTATTGAAATTTCAACAGTTCAAAAGCAATACTTGAAAATTTTAACTTGGTGTAAATAAAACTATTAATGTTAGATGGTAATACTTGAAACCATTTAACTGTGTGCAAACAAATAAGTTTTGGCTCATTTTAAAAATGCCACCTACAAACTATTCCTTGACAAATCATTATATTCAATAAATATATATAAGCAGAGATTTTGTTTACATACAGTTAAATGTCGAAGCAGTTTTATATAAAACAATTCAGTTTAGCATAAGTACAGTTCAATATCAAAAACAGTTTCATTTATTAAAAAAATTCAGTTAGGCATTAGCACACAGTTTAAGGGAGGTGCCCGTGGTGTAATGGTTATCGTCGTAGGAAATGGACACGGTGACACGAGTTAAAATCCTGGACGTGACTGATTGTATTTCACATAGCACTAATACCATTGGGAAAGGTTTGAATTCAAATATTCTCCCTCCAGCTATGGGTAAATAGTAGGGCAGACTAGGTTCTTCAGCCTTGCTGAGGCAACTAGTCTAGGAGAAGGAAAACTCTGAATTCAAACCTGTTAAACTCCGCTTAAAAATTGACTTTGTGTCATATCTAGCCCGAGCGAAGGGGTTGGTAAATATGATTAGCACACAGTTTAAACGTAAGTTCCCAGTTTAATTGCCAAAATCAATTCTATATCAAGCTATTCAGTTTAGTCAAACAGTTCTTATCCAAACCATTCAGTTTAGCCTAATCACGCAGTTGAGTTCTATTTAAACCATAGATAGAGCCCTGTCAGGTTCTACCACTTCGGGTTAGAGTGGACCTGGGAGCAATGGCAATGAAGAGGTACTCCGCATTCCCCAAAGCTCCAGCATTATTGTAACCCCATTATCAGAATGTTTAGAGTCATTAACAGGACGCTCGTTGGGGGGGGGTCTTACCCATCTTCAGGGATGCAGTCGGTGTATTCTGCTGCCCCAGCTGACTAGGTGATAACTAATATATGAATAAATGGGATTAGATAAGTAAAATCAAACAAGAGAGAAATAAGTTAAAAACCTTTACAATTAAAATGAATGGACACATATTTATGAAATAGCACTTCTTTTTCTCTCTTTTCTTCTCTTGTATCTCTCTCTCTCTCTCTTCTCTTCTCTTCTACGTCTGTCTCTTCTCTTCTATCTCTTTTTATCTTTTTATCTCTCTCTCTCTCTCTTTCTCCTCCTCCATTTATCTCTCTTCTTCCCAACTTCTGACTTTTCTTCCCATCTGTCTGTCTCTCTCGCTTTTTATCTTCTTTTTTATCTTCTTTTTTCTGTGTCCTCGTGGTGTACTGGTTAAAGCGATGGACTGCGGAATCGTAGTACGCGAGTTCGTACTCCAGTCGCGCTATTACGTTCACTTTCGGGCAAATACCCTTGGGAAAGGTATGAACCCCCTTATCTCCCTCCAGCTATGGGTGAATAGTGGGGCAGACTAGGTTCTTCAGCCTTGGTTAGGCAACTAGTCTAGGAGAAGGAAAACTCTGAATTCAAACCTGTTAAACTCCGCTTAAAATTTGACCTTGTGTCATATCCTGCCCGAGCGGAGGGGTTGGGTAAATAGGTTCTTCTTTTTTCTTTTCTCCCTTTTCACATCAACTTATCTCTCTTCTGTATTTATCTCTCCCTTTTTTACACTCCTCGAGGTTTGTATCTTCTTCTTCTTCTTCTTCTTCTTCTTTATTTATATCTTTTTTTTTTCTCTCAATTTCTCTATTTTTTTCATTTCGCTTCGCCCTCTTCTTTCCTTCTATTTTCTCTCTTCGATTCTTGTCGCAAAAAGAAAGTCCCGGTGAAACCTATTTACAGGACCACAAAATGCAAATTAGCAAAATTTTCTTTGTTTTTTTTTTTTTTTTTTTTTTGGTTTTATTGGGTTTTATGGCATATCAACCATCGTAGGTTATTTAATGCCAAATCATCTTCATACATATATATTAAATATATATGATTTGGTTAGGTTGCGTTTTATGGCATATCAACCATTGTAGGTTATTTAATGCCAAATCCTCTTGGTTAGGTTGGGTTTTATGGCATATCAACCATCGTAGGTTATTTAAATCCAATTCCTCTTTATACATCTATATTAAATACATATGATTTAGTTTGGTTGTTTTTTATGGCCTATCAACCATTGGGGGTTATTAAATACCAAATCCTCTTTGTACATATACATGAAATATATATGATTTAGTTTGGATGAAATTAAGGGCATATCGACCATTGTAGGCTATTTAATGCCCAATTCTCTTTATACATATCTCTTAAATATATATGATTTGGTTTGGTTTGGTTTTATGGCATATCAACCATTGTAGGTTATTTAATGCCAAATCCTCTTTATACATATATATTAAATATATATGATTTGGTTTGGTTTGGTTTTATGGCATATCAACCATTGTAGGTTATTTAATGCCAAATCCTTTTTATACATATATATTAAATATATATGATTTGGTTTGGTTGGGTTTTATGGCATATCAACCATTGTAGGTTATTTAATGCCAAATCCTCTTTACACATATATATTAAATATATATGATTTGTATATACTTATATATATATGTATATATAAATTATATACATGTAATATATTTGTATAAAGAGGATTTGGCATTAAATAACCTACAATAGTTGATATACCATAAAACCCAACCTAACCAAATCATATATATTTAATATATATGTATGAAGATGATTTGGCATTAAATAACCTACAGTGGTTGATAAGCCAAAAAAAAAACTATCTTTTTAAAAATATTTTAAAAAACTAGTCTTAGTCAGTCTTGTTTTGTATAGCAGAAAAAGTCAACAACACTGATGTATATAATGTTAACAGTTTTTTTTTTATTTTCCTTTTATTACCCAAAATGTACGGTTGGAGTACTGAGGATCGAAGAAGTCTTGTTGGCTAGTGACCGGAAGATTCTTCTGAGATGCTATATAAATGTGTATATAGCATGACAAGATGAGCGCCTTTTTCTTGGGTAATCTGGACGATGCCACAGCGGAAATGCCGCGTGGGTTGCATGGGTGTCATAGCAGAATGTCCTCTTATTTCTTAAGGTAAACAGGACGCAAGAAATTCCTTAGCGGAAAGGACACGTATATTGCGTGGGTGGCATGCTAAACCGGAGGCGTGTCCACGTATGGTTCGTAGGTGTGACCACGAGGATTGTGTGGATATAGGGAAGATTATATAAACTTTAAACGAATTTCGGCCAAGACAGAATGAAGCAGAAAGGCAGAGAGGTTTCGCAAAAAACTGCACCGTCGATCCTCTCTTACTCTATCCATACGTGCATTTTGGATAATGAAGAAAAAACAGAAAAGAAGCAAATTATAATTCTATAAATCAGCGTTGTTGTTGCTGTTGGTGTTGTTGCTGTTTTTCCCTGTATACAACAGGCTGAGATGCACACACAGGGGCATCTGCTGGTGAGGTTGCAGTCATGCTGGAGCTTCGGGGAATGCAGAGTACCACTTTATTGCTATTGCTGCCAGGTCCACTCTGGTCCCAAATGGTAGCATCTGATAGGGCCATATCTATGGGTTAAATAGAACTAATTTGTGTACTTATGTTCGACTAAATCTTAAAAATTAGAACTGTTTGACTAAACTGAATAACTTGAAATAGAAATGTTTTTGACAATTAAACTGTACTTTACATTTAAACTGCATGTCTCTGCCAAACCGAATTGTTTGAAATGGAACTGTTTTTGACATTAAAACTCTACTTACATTAAATTAAATTGTTATATATAGGACTGTTTTGATGTTTAACTGAGTGTAAATAAAATCTGTACTTATACAAAACTGAATTAGCTGAATTAGAACTATTTGAATAAACTGAATAGCTTAAAATAGAAATGTTTTGACAATTAAACTGTGTATTCATGCCAAACTGTATTGTTTGAAATAGAACTGATTATTTGAATAGAAATAGATTGGCGTTAAATAACCTAGAAAGGTTGATATGCCATAAAACCCAACCAACCAACCACACTGGGTCTGACAGTACGGATCTTCTGTAAACTGCTTTCCTATTCGTTCTTCTTTTTAGTCCAAATCTCTCGGGTTATATATTATTCCAGACATCCATGCAAATTCTTGTGGTCACATGACCTGCAGCTTGCTACTTACACGTTGCATATGGACACGTGCTCAGTTTCCGCGGTATTTCCGCCTTGGACACTTGCGTCTTGTTTAATTTAGATACCAGTTGTGTTTCTTGTTATTTCCATTCCCAGTGTCCGGCTTTTGTAGCTGCATCGAAATGTCAATATGCAACACCTACAACACTTTTAAAGAAGTTATGACAATATATATATATATATATATATATATATATATATAACTATACATTTTGCTTTCTGTTTTAAACAAATCCTGGAAGCAGTGTTATATAGTTATTTACACGTTCATTCAGCATCACAACGACACAATATCAAAGACAGACGCAGGAATGAAGGACGCATGATAAAGACGCATGAAGGAAGACACGTGAAGGAAAACGCAGGAAGCTTCTTTACAACATATTTACCTCTCTCTTTATTGCAAGGGTTCGAAAGGTTAGCATGTGAGAGGATGCTGGAGACCGAACGTAAACTTCATATTTTGACCCCACTGTTATGACCGTCACGTTGTGTCTTGTTCTCCTGATGTTGGGGTCCACTCCATCAGGGCTTTCCGAGAGCCCCCTCGGTCGGGTGTGGCCTTCCCTTACCACATCTGGTCTCTACTGTCTGGAATTATACTGGCAACTGCATCGGGGGTTTCCGAGGTCCCCCTCGGTCGGGTGTGGCCTTCCCTACAGCATCTCGTCTCTAACCCTCTGGGAGTCTGCTGGCAACTGCTCTGGGACCCAAACTCAACTGAGTTAAATAATAACTCAACGCCCACACGATCGCCTACTGGATCTTTGAATCGGATGTTTAATCGTCATCAAGCGGAAATAACTGTCATGCAGTTCAGAGGTTACTCTCTTCCGGTGCATGACTGTAATGGCAAAATGGGACCTTCACCTTTTCCCATATCATAAGCCTTAATCCGCCCACGCGATCTCTTTCGATTACTGGCCGTTGGAATGTGTCACTTCCTTTCGGTGTATTACCTTGGAATAGTATTTTTGGGGCTGGGTCGAAGGTCAAAATATAACAGCAGCAGATAGCAAAACAGCAGCTGTCTGTCCACTTGCTTCCAATCTCACGAACCATCCAAGTAAGAACAGCTAGACATTATTGCTGGAGAAGTAAAGACGAACAAATCCGTGACGTTTTCCAAAGATCTCCTACCTGTGGTCACACCAGTATTGGCCGACTAACATAAACTTACATTCATCCGCTTGTGCGGACACAGGAGGCTATCTAGACGAATTACTAAGGGAAATAGCTGATAGGAACGGATGATGAGAGAGAGAGAGAGAGAGAGAGAGAGAGAGAGAGAGAGAGAGAGAGAGTCAAGGAAATCGGCAGGACTTGATAGTGATCGTTATATATATATATATATATATATATTAAGGTGCAGTCCTCCCTTTGGAAACAATTGAATAATGGAACGAGTTATATTATTTATTTATTTTTGCTTTATTACCGAGGGATTTATTTGGGACAAATCTGACCAATTTTGAGGTTACTTGGTTTGGTTTGGTTTGGTTTGGTTTCTTTGTTTAATGGCATATCAACCTTTGTAGGTTATCAAATGCCAAAGCTATTCTCCTAGAAGAACAATAGTGGTACTATTTAACTTATAGCTGGGAGGATAAGCGGGGTTCATACCTTTCCCAAGGGTATTTGCCCGAAAGTGAACGTAATAGCGCGACTGGAATACGAACTCGCTTACTATGATTCCGTAGTCTATCGCTTTAACCATTACACTACGAGGACCTCCCCCGAGGTTACCTGGGGATTATCTAATTTTTATTTGGTTACTGACATTATTTGTTTTCCTTCCTCCTTTGTGTCATTTGCCATCGTTGTCTAATTGTTATAATTTTCAAAGCCAATATTAATGTCAGATATATCATCAACAGTAAGGTAAGGTAAGAAAATATAGCAGTCGTTTATTATTCAGTTAGCTATGATCGTTGCAACTCGAAAAGTTAATTTTAGTTGCGCTCTTCTTCTCCCTTCCTCTTGGTGGTGTCGGCGGTGTGGGTGAGAGCTGGCTGTTTGACACACGCCTGAGAGATAGGTCGTAGCAGACTGGGGTAGGACGGGTCGGGGCCTCGGAACCTTTAACGCACCCGTTTTGACAACTGCCTTCAACTCTCCCAAAACCTCGTTACTTTTTTTCTTATATAAAGATTTTGGAGAACAAATCGAAGATCCCCGAATGTTCGCTGTCACCAGTGAAACACGTGATAATTCATCTGTGATTATTTTAAAATCACGTCTAACTTCGCAGGTCAATCTGCCCGCAAGCGCTAGTCTCGTGACACCTTTACTGATTGACGACAGCGCCCGTCCGTATGTTACAATGAGAAAACCCTGACTGTGTCCAGTGCAGAGGAGTATGACCTACCCTACACCCTCAAAAAGAGGGTATCCTAAATATAATATTAAACTAGAACTGATGGTGAGTTTCCAGTCCTGGAAATCAAAGGAGCATGGAGTACTCCCTGGCCCATTCTGCCTCAGGAATGGTTATACCTGGTAGCGTCCAATCTACGTGGGTCGTTCAAAAGGTTTTAAACCTCGTCCACATTTTAGAGTTGCCGCGCATCTCTCAATAAAAATATCCACCTTAGGCACTTATAAGTCAGTGAGGCTTATGACTTTATTTAATGCCAAATCCTCATACAAATCCTCATTGGGGCATACAATAAGTTTCCACACTTTTTGGGTATGGGCATTTAAAATTGTAGACTCTTGAAAATTCACTATGTTACTGCTATACATCTTATGAGATAACTGACCAATTTTTAGGATTTCACCTTAAAATGAACAGCTACAGCAGCAATTGGAATACACCCTACTAAAGTCTGATTGTCACTGCTGGTGAATTTCAAAAATACAATCTGGAACTTTAGAAGAACGATATGCAATAAAATTCTGTTTCATACTTGGAAAAAATGCCACAGAAACAACGTATGGAATGCTTCAAACTGCTTTTCGACCATCTTGCATGAATCGAGCATCAGTTTTTGAGTGGCATAAGATATTCAAGGAAGTCAGTGAGTCTGTGAGGGATGATGAAAGGTGTGGGAGAAGTAAGGAAGTCAATAGACCAGAGTTGATTGGCCAAAGGGTTAGGATTACTATGCTGAGGTTTTAAGGGAGTTCAGGAAGAGATTCCTAGGGAAGAGGCCATCACTCTTCAAATCGGGTCAGTTGCATTTCCAGCGGGACAATGCCCCAGTCGACAACACATTCTTGTCACAGACTATTTGACCAAGATGGGCATCAAGGCAGTTGCTCAGCCTCCCTACAGTCCAGACGTTGGTCCCTGTGACTTTTGGTAATTCCCAAAGCTCAAGGAAAAACTTAAAGGCTGTCGTTTTGAGGCAATTGAGGAGATGAAAGAGGCTGTGACGAAGGTCATTGACACACTCACACAAGAGGACTTCGATGGTGCCATCCAGAAGTTTTTGAAACGGGGACTAGAGTTTCATGTGTGTACTATCAATAAAAGTGCCCATATGAAAAAAGTCTGAAAATTTATTCAATGATCCTCGTACTTCGTTTCTCCCACGGTGTCCTTTGATATGAAGCAAAGATATGTACATTCAGAAAGAAAAAGGATAATACAATTTGCAATTATTATTAATAATAATAATGATTCTCAGACATTCATCAAAATATAAAAAGCAACTCGTATTGGGTAGATGAAGATTATACTAATCAAAATTATTTAACATAAAAAGTGACATTATTTAACATAAAAAGTGACAGATGTTCATCTAAAGAAGAAACTATGCTTAATTTATCACAAGATCTCAGCTTACATCGAGTACCTGCTAGTATTATTGGCTCTCCCATCTAAGATTAACCCTTGCTTAACTTCCTTGACCTGGCAATTACAGGAGCCTTTTTTTCCGAATATGTTTCTCTTCTTTCGTTTTTTTTTATTGATCAAATTTCAGCCTATGGAAGTCCCTTGTTTTCCACAATTTTCTAAAATTATACAAAGATTTTTTCAATTTTTTACCTCGACTTTGTAGTCGTTAACAAATTTAATCATTTTCCTTCTGTTATATATTGACCCTCGATCGAGTCGTCAATCAAGAGATGCACCTGTGCAAATAAGCGGAAGAACAGCGGAAGCAGGTGTATGTTAGACAATAATATAACCAGGTGCCCAGACAGTTCGAGTCAGTTGGAGACAGGATGCCCGCGTGAGAACCAGCTTGCAGACTGAGGGCTTTGAGCCCTCAATGACCCACGGTTGAGCAACCCCGGCCAAGATGAGAAAGAAGTACTGTTGGGTCAATATAGCAGTCCGTCTCTGTCTCCACTCATTTCTCTCACACAACAAACATCACCTTTCGAAAATAAAATGTAAGAGATTATATTTTCATAAAGAAGTGTATTCGTTCGTTATTGAAGTCGTCATTACAGTTGATTATGTTTCCGCATGTAAGTGTATGTATTGTGGCTATTCAACACTTCTCCTTGACTGGTTGCCTAACCAAGAATAAAGAACCAAGTCTGTATCATTACTTACTCTGAGCTGGAAGGAAGAAGCACCAGGGAAATGCAAACAGCCTTTCACAGGATTTGAACTCGAATCACCGACTCCGTTTATTACGGATTGATTCTTTCTATTCAATTATCAACTCCTGTTGCCCAGACGGCTAGGGCTGTAGAATAAACTGACAGCACCTCTGCAAAGGGGTAAGACTTCCCCGAACGAATCTCCTGTGGCCCAGTCGGCTAGGGCTGTAGAATAAATTGACTGCACCTCTGCAAAGGGGTAAGACTCTCCCGAACGAATCTCCTGTGCCCCAGTCGGCTAGGGCTGTAGAATACACCGACTGCACCTCTGCTGAGGGGCAAGACTTCCCCGAACGAATATCCTGTGGCCCAGTCGGCTGGGGCTGTAGAACATACTGATTGCACCTCTGCAGAGGGGTAACAACCCCTAATAAACAATCTGATGGTGAGGTCCCAGTAATGCTGGGGCTTTGGTGAATACGAGGCACACCTTCATTGCCATTGCTCCCAGGTCCACTTTGGTTAAATGGGTTAAATGGAACTAACGGCATACTTATGTCAAACTAAATTGTTTAATTAAACTGAATAGCTTGAATGAGAAATGTTTTTTACAATTAAACAGTACTTACATTTAAACTGCGTGCTTATGCTAAACTGAATTATTTCAAATAGAACTGTTTTTTGACTTTGAAACTGTATTTACACTAAACTGAATTGTTGAGTTGTTTAAGATAGAACTGTTTTGACAATTAATTGTGTGTAAACAAAATCTGTATTTATACTTAGCTGAATTAGCTGATTTAGAACTGTTTAACTAAACTGATTCGCTAGAAATAGAAATGTTTTTCACAATTAAACTGTACATACGTTTAAACTGCGGACTTATGCTCAACTGAATTGTTTGAAATTGAACTGTTTTTGACATTGAAATTGTACTTACACTAAACTTAGTTGTTATATATAACTTCTTGAATAGTTTGAAATAGAAGTGTTTTGACAATTAAACTGTGTACTCAGGCTAAACTGAATTGTTTGAAATAGAACTGATTATTTACATAAAAATGGATTTGGCGTTAAATAACCTACAAAGGTTGATATGCCATAAATCCCAACCAACCAACCTACCTACTTGAGTCACCGATTCCATTTCCAAAGATTGAAACCGTCACGCTAAATGCGCCTCTTTTGCTGAAGATAACCTCACTGGGCGTCTCGTTATTCAGAGCTCAAACTGTAGAGTCAAGTCTATCATGCTTAATTAATTAATAGTTGATATTTACTGCACATGCGTGGTAGATCTGTTCAGCCACAAAATGGCGGCAGTCAAAAGATGAAAGAAAAAGTTAATTTTTATGCTTCTATCAATATTAAGAACAACTTTTCCCGGCCATTTTGTTTTGTTTTTGTTTTTGTTTTTGATCAATACACTTTGTCTTTTGACATTTACTCGCTCAATACTATAAATCGATAATATCCTGACGGAAATGTTGGAAGGATATTTTCAGTTAAAAAGCCTGCAATTAATTTTAATTAGGGTTTCCAGTAAAATGTGGTTGATATCTCAAATTAAAAAAAAAAGAAAATTTGCGTAGGATTAGTGACTTCAAAGAATGTGTAACTTTAAAAAAAAGATGAAAAAAGATATAAGAAAAAGAAAGAAAGATAAAAAGAAAAAAAAGAAGGGTCAAATAAAAAAAGAGATAAAAAGAAAAAAGAAGTGGGGAAAAAGACAAAAAAATGATAAAAACAGAGAGAAAAAAGGCAAAAAGAAAAATGATAAAAAAAAAAAAGATTTAAAAAAAAGAAAAAAGTGAGAAAGTTTAAAAGAAGAAAAAGAAAAACAGAAAAAAGAAAAAAACAAAATAAAAAATTAAAAAAGAAATAAAGAAAAGAGAAAAGAACAAAAAATGCAAAAACGAAAAAGATAAAAAAAAGAAGAAAAAGTTGAATGGAAAAAAGGAAGAAAAAAAGAGAAATAAAGAAGAAAAAACAAGAAAAAAATCAGAAGAGACAAGAAAAAGTAAAAAGACAAAATAAGAGAAAAAAGAAGAAAAAAGAAGGAAATAGAAAGAAAAAGAAAAATACAAAAAAAAAAACGAAAAAAAGAAGGAATAAAGAAAGAAAGAAAAAATTACAAAAGAACGAAAGAAAAGGAAAAAAAGAAAAAGGAAAAAACACCCAAAAACGAAATAAGTGAAAAGAAAAAGGAAGAAAAAAGAAGTGGAAAAAGAAAAATACAAAATAGAAACGGAAAAAAAAGAAAGAAAAGAAAAAAGAACAAAAAAATGCCTAAACGAAAAAGAAAAAAAGATTACAAAGTTAAAAGGAAGTAAAAAGAAAAAAAAAGTTTAAAAAAGAAGAAACATGAAAAAAATCAGAGGAAACAAAAAAAGAAAATAGACCAAATAAGAGAAAAAAGAAGATAAAAAAGGGAAAAGAAAAAATACAAAAAAAGAAAGAATAAAGAAAGAAAGAAAAATTACAAATGAAAAAAAGAAAAAGAAAAACGAAAAAACCAAAGAACGAAAGAAGTAAAAAGAAAAAGGAAGAAAAAAGAAAAAGAGGAAAAAAAGAAAAAGAAGAAAAAGAAAGAAAAAGAGCAAAGAAAAAGAGAAAAACGAAAACGAAAAACAGAAAAAACAAAGAAAAAATAAAAGAAGAAAAAAGGAAAAGAAAGAAAAAAGAAAAAGGAAGAAAAAGAAGAAAAGGGAAGAAAAAGAGCAAAGAAAAAGAAAAAAAACAAAAAAGAAAAACAGAAAAAACAAAGAAACGAATAAAAGAAGAAAAAAGGAAAAGGAAGAAAAAAGAAAAATAGAAAAAAAAAGAAGAAAAAGGAAGAAAAAGAGCAAAGAAAAAGAGAAAAGCGAAAACAGAAAAAACAAAGAAACGAATAAAAGAAGAAAAAAGGAAAAGGAAGACAAAAGAAAAAGAGAAAAAAAGAAGAAAAAGGAAGAAAAAGAGCAAAGAAAAAGAGAAAAACGAAAACGAAAGACAGAAAAAACAAAGAAACAAATAAAAGAAGAAAAAAGGAAAAGGAAGAAAAAAGAAAAAGAGAAAAAAAAAGAAGAAAAAGGAAGAAAAAGAGCAAAGAAAAAGAGAAAAACGAAAACGAAAGACAGAAAAAACAAAGAAAGAATAAAAGAAGTAAAAAGGAAAAATAAAAAAGTTAAAATCCAAATTTCTGAGATAAAGATAATTTGATCCTTTAATATATCGGACAATTGTTACATACACAATGTTTCGGCCGATGCGTCCTTCGGCTTTCTTCATGAGGAAGATTATGATTTACTCATTTTTAAACTGAGCCTAAGGTCAAATTTTAAGCGGTGTTTAACAGATTTGAATTCAGTTTTCCTTCTCCTAATCCAGTTGCCTTACCAAGGTTACGGATCCCAGTCTGCCCTATTATTTACCCAAAGCTCGAAGTAGAAGAGTTAGATTCTTGCCTTTCCCAAGGGAGATAGCACTATATCAAATGCAAGCTGCCTCATCTAGGATTTGATCTCAGGACGCCGAATCCATTTCCTAATATGATAGCTCCACAAGATCCGATGTATGGAACACAGACACACATACAGGCATGCACTTACTCATATATAAGATAGTATTTGTTATATTAATCATGTGACTGTGTGTAAACAAATGATTATTATTGAAAAAAATAATTACTTGAAACCATATACGTGGTGCTTTTAATAGGTTTCCTGACTTGTTTTGTACAGGCATTTAAAATTGTCGTAGACTCTTGAAAATTCACTATGTTATTGCTATACATCTTATGAGATGACTGACCAATTTTTAGGATTTCAGGTTCAAATCAACAACTACAGCAGCAATTGGAATACACCCTTATTGTCACAGCTGGTGAATTTCAAAAATGCAATCTGGACGTGAGGACATTTTGAAAAACGATATGCAATGAAATTATGTTTTAAACTTGGAAAAAGTGCCACAGAAACGTATGGAATGCTTCAGACTGATTTTGGGCCATATTGCATGAATCGAGCATCAGTTTTTGAGTGGCATAAGAGATTCAAAGAAGGCAGGGGGTCTGTGAGGGATGATGAGAGGAGTAGGAGGAGTAAGGAAGTCAAGAGACCAGAGTTGATTGGCCAAAGGGTTAGGGTTAGGGTTACTATATTGAGTTTTAAGTGAGTTCAGAAAGAGATTCCGACGGAAGAGGACAGTACTCTTCAAATCGGATCTGTGGCATTTCCAGCTGGACAATGCACCAGTCCACAGCTCCATCCTTGTCACAGACTATTTGACCAAGATGGGCATCAAGACAGTTCCTCACCCTCCCTCTAGTCCAGACCTTGCGCCCTGTGACTTTTGGTTATTCCCTAAGCTCAGAGGCTGTCGTTATGAGAGAATTGAGGAGATGAAAGAGGCTGTGACGAAGGTCATTGACACGCTCACACAAGACGACTTCCATGGGGCCTTCCAGAAGTTGTTGGAACTGTACAACAAGTGCATTGCAGCCGGAGGAGATTACTTCGAAGGGGAGTAGAGTTTAATGTGTGTACTATCAATAAAAGTGCCCATACGAAAAAAATTAGAAACTTATTTAATGAACCTTGTATATATATATATATATATATATATATATATATATATATATATATATATAGTGCAATTAGAAGGAAACTCAAAAATGGTTAAATTGTCATTTTAGATTTATTTCGCCGGAGAATATTATTATTCTCTCCTGTTTTATAACCTCAATTTGAACATGTACAGTCATCTGATAAGACGGAGAATATAATGATATTTTCCGGCGAAATAAATTTATCATGACAATTTAACCAAGTTTCAAGTTTCCTTCTAATTGCACCGTATACGCTCTGTATGTGAGTTTTGTTATATAAATCTGGATAGAAAAAATATATAACAATAGCCATACATCGAGCGCTCCCATAAATTTTTATGAAATTCCTCGTATATTCTATACGCGAATAATCCACACCCACTGTCTTCGGACGCTGACTGGATATATATATATATATATATATAGAGAGAGAGAGAGAGAGAGAGATAATGTATTCAGAAAAAGCTAGACGGAAACTGCTCAAGAATGTTACGAGCTATATTAAACCAATCTGTGAAGTATCGTCCCACGAAATAACAGCTGTACGGCTACATATTTCCTATCTCAAAGGCCATACAAATAAGATATGTGGGTCACTGCTGTAGAAGCAAGGACGACCTCATCAGTGACATTCTCCCGTAGACCCCTTCACATGGTCGAGCCAATGTTGGTCGACCAACAAGAACTTACAACAGCTCAATGCGAACACAGGTTGTAGTCTGGAGCGATGGATGATGGGTATAAACAGTGTGCGTGTGTGTGTGTGTGTGTGTGTGTGAGAGAGAGAGAGAGAGAGAGAGAGAGAGAGAGAGAGAGAATCATGGAAATCCATATCACCATCGTAACATGATGATGATAATGATACAGTTATGATTTGTATATGAATAGTTTCGAGGTAGTTTTTTCTTTAAGCGATTTAGAGCTCATTTGTCTCCAGCCAGTTATATGGTATAAAGTATTGCTATCTAACACTAATAATTCTAATCATTATTTAGGGCGCTTTCGATGGTGTAACGGTTTGGAAACTAGCTTACCAAACTTTTAAAAGCGAGTTTGAGTCTTCTTGGTTGCCGCATTCATACGGCTCTGTGCCACATCTAAACAAAATGCTTAGCAAATCACTTATTGATTTTAATCATTTGTCTGCGCAAAGTTAAAGAGTTTCAAGTATTGCTATCTAACACTAATAATTCTGTTTATAATTTAGGGCACCTTGGGCGTTGTAATGGTTAGCAAGA
Organism: Sepioteuthis lessoniana; assembly: GCA_963585895.1. Taxonomy (NCBI): domain Eukaryota; kingdom Metazoa; phylum Mollusca; class Cephalopoda; order Myopsida; family Loliginidae; genus Sepioteuthis; species Sepioteuthis lessoniana. The sequence continues at coordinate 117,469 of CAUZXS010003461.1, forward strand.
TAGCTTACCGAACATTTACGAGTTAGTTCGAGTCTCCTAGGGTGCCCCATTCATACTGCTTCGTTCCACATCTAAGCAAAGAATTTTGTAAATCACTTTTTAATATTTATCATTTTTTTGCACAAAGTTGAATATTTTCAAGGTTTGGTTTGGTTTCTTTGTTTAATGGCATATCAAGCTTCATAGGTTATTTAATGCCGAAGCCATTCTCCCAGAAGAACAGTAGTGGTACAATTTAACCCATAACTGGGAGGATAAGAGGGTTCATACCTTTCCCAAGAGTATTTGCCTGAAAGTGAACGTAATAGCGCGACTGGAGTCCATCGCTTTAACCATTACACTACGACGATATTTTCAAGTATTGCTATTTATCATTAGTAATCTAATTTTATCAGATATTCCTCCTTAGTTTAATACTAAGTATTTGTTTACATATGGATAACAATATTAACCATTTGTTTTCCCACGATTCAACTTTATTCAATGTTTTGCATACATTTAAATGGTTTCAAGTATTTCTATCCAACATTAATAATTCTGCTTATCAAGTATTCCTATCTAATTCAATATTAATCATTTGTTTGCACGTAGTGAAATGGTTTCAAGTATTCCAATCTAACACTAATAATTCTATTTAATATTAATCATTTGTTTGCACATAGTGAAATGGTTTCAAGTATTCCAATCAAACACTAAGAATTCTATTTAATATTAATTATTTGTTTGCAAACAGTAAAAGGATTTCAAGTATTCCTATCTAACACTAATAATTCTATTTATATTAATCATTTGTTTGCAAACAGTAAAAGTATTTCAAGTATTCCTATTTAACACAATAATTATATTTCCTGTTAATTATTTGTTTGCACACAGTTAAATGGTTTCAAGTATTTCTTTCTCACACTAATAATTCTATTTGATATTAATCATTCGTTTCTACACAGTAAAAGGGTTTCAAGTATTCCTATCTAACAGTAATAATCCTGTTTATCCAGTACTCTTATCAGATGCAATTAATTTGCACATTTGGTTTCAACCAATTAATAATCCATAGTAAATAATCGCACAGTTCAATTTGACCCAGAAATAGGACCCTAGCCGGCCTGACTGAATGTAGCAGTGAAAGAGGAATTCCATATTCCGCAATGTTCTGCTATTGGAACCTCAGTTGAATGGTTTCAAGAATTTCCACCTAATACAAATAATTACGTATAATAATTGGTCAGTCATCTCATAACGTGTATAGCAATAAGATACTGAATTTTCAAGAGTCTACGACAATTTTAAATGCCTTTACAAAAAAAGTCTGAAAACTTATTGGATGCACGACGTATATATATATATATATATATATATATATATATATATATATATATATATATGCTCCCCCATGGGGTTTGAGCTCTCTGGCGAAGGAATTGCCGGCCACGGCTAGCGTAATGCAAAGCTCTTCGAAAGAATTGAGCACTCTAGTAGCTAATAGGGTATTAAAAAAATGTAAACAAAGGCTGCTGCTGCTGATTCTAAAAATACCTTAAAATTCCCTTAGCCAACGTGGTCCGCTTGGTGGCCGAGTGGTCTGAAGCACAGTCTAACGTAAAGTTAGACAGGTTTCGATCCCCGCTTCGAGCGTTTTGCGTGTCTAGCCACACTGAAGAGTTATGATAGAACGAAACTGTCTGTCTGTGGATGACTGTGTATATATATATTTATATATATATTCGATATTAGATAACTCACAAGGGTTGATGTGCAATAAACCAACAACGTTAAATTTGTGTTGAAAATTTCTTTCTTTTTCTCCTTTCAAGACTTCCTTCTCTATATTCTTTCTTTCCTTCCTTATTTTCTCCCTTTTTGCATTTTTTCCTTTCTTTCCTTACCTCTAGCCAACGACATGTCACTCATCCTGTCCCTTCCTATCTCAATCGAATCTTGTTTATTTGTTTATTTTTCCCACTATTTCATCTACAACTTCTTGTCTTCCTGTTCTTGCCCATATCTCACGCATTTTCTCAGGGGAAATGGCGAATGACTTTCGACTTGAGATAGCGGGTTAATCATTAGAACATCTTCAGACCCTTAAAATAAACCCCAAGGACTGGTTAAGGGAATTATTTAAAGAACAAACGGTTTCAATTTGTGGAAATGGGACTTAAGATGAAGGCGATTTGTAATAGCTAAGACGACAGCAAAGAAGAAGAAAAGGAGAAGGAAGAAAAAGAAAAAGAAGAAAAAATGGTTGGTTAATTGGGTGTTCTATGACATATCAACATTTGTGGGTTATTTGATGCCAAATCTGGTTCACACACACACACACACACACACACACACACACATATATATATATATATATGTATGATTTATGAGGGAATAGTTTGTAAGTAACCTCATATTAAAACCAGATAGACCTGATTTGTTTGCACACAGTTAAATAGTTTCAAGTTTTCCTATTTGACATTGGTTTTTCTATTTATCCAATGAAATATAATTAATTTATACACATATGTAAGGTTTTGACCTGTCCTAGAAAATGCCACGCATAAACTCCTATGGGACTTTAACATACGAACGGATCACCTAATCCCGGCCAGAAGACCAGACTTAATAATCAACAAAAAAAAAAAAGAGAACTTGCAAAATAGTCGACTTTGCTGTCCCGGCTGACCACAGAATAAAACTGAAAGAATGTGAAAAAGAAGGATAAGCACCTCGACCTTGCTAGAGAACTCAAAAAACTGTGAAACATGCAGGTGACAATTATACCAATTGTAATTGGTACGTTTGGAACAGTAACTAAAGGATTACTAAAGGGACTAGAGGACTTGGAAGTTGGTGGACGAGTGGAGACCATCCAAACGACAGCATTATTGCGAACGGCTAGAATACTGAGAAGAGTCCTGGAGTTGCCAGGAGCGATGAACGATTGAGAGAAGTGGCGAGAGAGGGTCAGGGATATCCGTACTGGCGGCACGACATGATGATGATAATGATGATTTTAAGAGTATCAGTTTGTTGGTAATCCTATTTTTAAATCACGTTTTTGACAGCATATAAGGCGCACTTTTTTTATAAGAAGAATGTCTTTGAAATTTCCACTGCGTCTTATATGCCATCATCATCATATCGCGCTGGTAGCACGGATATCCCTGACCCTCTCTCGCCACTCCTCCCTATCGTTCATCGCCCTAGGTAGATCTTCAGGACAACATCCCGTATCCTCACATAGTTGCTGAATGTATGTTCGTGCTGGTCGTCCTGCTTTTGCACGGCTATGTGTGGGGGTCCATAAGAGTACATCTCTTATGAGTTCGTCCCTAACCCTAACCCTAACCCTCCCAGCTTCTCCAGCAGTGTCCTGAATGTCTGGTTCGTCTAACTTGAATAGTTTTCGTGATAGGGGGCAGGTGGCCGTACAGTTGGTGTCTTGTGGGGTGTTGCCGCCAGGACTTGTTTAAGATTGCACGTAGCATTCTTGTGTATTATATGCCACATGTAGGTTTAAAATTCGCGATACTATTTACCAACCCCTCCGCTCGGGCAGGATATGACACAAGGTCAATTTTTAAGCGGAGTTTAACAGGTTTGAATTCAGAGTTTTCCTTCTCCTCGACTAGTTGCCTCACCAAGGCTGAAGAACATAGTCTGTCCTACTATTTACCCATAGCTGGAGGGAGAATAATTAGATTCATACCTTTTCCAAGGGTATTAGTGCTATATGAAATGCAATCAGTCTCGTCCAGGATTTGAACTCGAGTCGCCGTGTCCATTTAAAATACCCAATATTCTCAGCGAATAGGAGTTGCCCCAGGTAGCTAATTTTGGCCAACTATCGCGAATTTCATATACCTATTGTCATTATTTAAAAGGCTATTATGCAGATTTAAAGTGTTATCATTGATAATTTTTATTATATTAATTTCCTCACGTTTGATATTAGTACTTTGTTTTTTTGTTTTTTTTTTGCTCTGCAGAAATCGGGGTGCTTCTTATACACCCGGGCGTCTTATAGGCCGTCAAATACGGTACGTTAGAGATGATTTGACCAATTAATTGAACTCTGACAGGAATTACCTCTCCGGATCAGAGTGGACCTGGGAGTAATGGGAATGAAGGGGTACCCCACACTCCCCAAGGCTCTTGAACTAAAGCCTCACCATCAGATGCAGTTTAGTGTCATACCCAGGACATTGGTTCTATTTGACCCATATGTTGTATATTGACCTTCGACCCAGCCAAACATGCCATTCCAAAGTGATGCACCGGAAGGAAGTGACACGTTCTGATAGCAGTTATGAGAAGAAATCGCGTATGCGTGCTGAGCTGACAATATGGGACTAAGTAAAATCCCATGGTACAGTCATAGACTGATGCACCGGAAGATAGTGACCTGTGAACTGCATGACAGTTATTTCCGCTTGATGACGATCAAACATGCCATTCCAAAGAGTGGGCGATTGAACTATTGAGTGGGCGATTGAACTATTATATAACTCGGTAAAGACAAGAAGTCAGTGAGTTTGGAGACCAGACCTGTTGGTGACAAGATGCGGTAGAGAAAGCCCGCACCCACCAGAGTGGGCCCCCGGGCCCCCGGTTGAGCAGCCCTAATGAACGAGAAAGACACAAAGCTGATGGCCATAAGAGTGGGGGTCAATATGCTGCAGTTCTGTTCGGTCTTCAACTCCCTCTCACACACACAACCCTTTCGAATAAAGTGAGAGGTATATTTTTTTAAAGAAGTCTTCGCTCGTCTTTATTATTGCGTCAATATGTATTCTGAATGTATATGTGTATATATGCATATTTATTATGTGGCTATACAACACATAGATTGGACTCTGACAGGTACTACCACCCAGGGTCAGAGTGGACCTGAGATTAACGATAATGAAGGTATACTTCACATTCGGCAAAACTCCCGCATAAGAGCCTCACCATCTGATGGTTTAACGTCATTGGGGTGGGGTCTTATCCCTCAGCTGAGAAGCAGCCGACTGGGCTGTTTTATGTATGTTAAAAAGAGATAAATATAAAAATTCTTTCCTCAAGTTGTTTCGATAGCACAGACTTCCTTGACTCTCTCTCTCGCCATCGCTTCCAGCAGGTCCCCTAGACAGCATCCAGTGACCCTGCAGAGCTGATGTATTTAATTTCTTGCTGATCAGTCAACACTGGTACGTCCATGGGAGAGCGTTGCTTATGAATTCGCCCCTGGTTTCCCAGAGTTTTCTCAAGTCTTGTTTGTCTTACTTGGATGGTTTGTGAGATGGGAGGGAAGTGGCCGTAGAGCTGTTGTTATGTGGGTTGCTGCCTCAAGAATTTGTTCAAAAAAGCACGTAGCATTCTTTTGTAGTTCCCATCAACCTTTTGTTTCAAGACAATTTGAGTCTCGATGGTGCATCCTTACAGTCATACCGATACTTCCATTGTTTGAAAGAAATCTCGTTTTTTATTTTATTAGAGAGATCAGATTTCTATATGATCATCAACCAATCAAAAGCAGTCCACGCTATCACTAGATATGTTGCTACGGATGTACGTGAACTAAAACATTAACTTCAGAGATTTGAGGGTGGTTTCTTGTTTTTTGTTTTGTTTTGTTTTGTTTTGGTTTTGGTTTTTAAAAAAATTGTCATATCTGACTTACAATCAGAAGAAAAGAAAATATTTCGTCCTGAAGAATGAAAACAATTTTACAAATTTTATGTTGGAATAATTGATGAGAATAATCGGATTAAATCTTCATCTAGTGTTGTTTTCTTTGTCAAAATTAAGTCACTTAAATCAGTAACTACTATATGGCTAATCTACTAAATTCCAACGTATTATCATGACAGGGAAAATCTAGAAAATAATGGTGTTAAGTCGTCAGTCGAAAACGTTTAGCATTTTTAACAGATACCAACAATCTACGTTAGAGTGGACCTGGGAGTAATGACATTGAAGAGGAACTCCACACTCTCCACATCTCCAGAACTGTAGCCTCACTATCAGATGCAGTTTAGTGTCATACTCGGGGTATCCTTTTGGGTGAGGATATTACCCCTTTCTAAGGGATACGGTTGGCGTATTCTAAGCTTTGCCGACAAGCTTGGCTTGGCTTGATTCATTTGTTTAAAAGCATATCAACTCCTCAAGGTTTATTCAGTGCCGAAATTGTATTAATTCGAAAATGTTTTGTAAAAAAAGAAGAAGCGAGGAGGAGGTTGAGTCTGGTTCATTTGTTTAAAGGCATATCAACTCCTCAAGGTTTATTCAGTGCCGAAATTGTATTAATTCGAAAATGTTTTGTAAAAAAAGAAGAAGCGAGGAGGAGGTTGAGTTTGGTTCATTTGTTTAAAGGCATATCAACTCCTCAGGGGTATTTCAGTGCCGAAATTGCCTTAATTCGAAAAGGCTTTAAGAAGAAGAAGAAGAAGAAGGAGGGAGGGTTGGTTCATTTGTTTAAAGGCATATCAACTCCTTGTTGTGTAATGGTTAAAGCGATGAACTGCGGAATCGAGGTAAGCGAGTTCGAACTCCAGTCGCGCTATTACGTTCACTTTCGGACAAATACCCTTGGGAAGGGTATAAACTCCCCTATCTCCCCATATATTGATTTAATAGCATCACTGTTATTCTTCTAAAAGGATATATTTGGCATTAAATAACCCACGAAGGTTGATATGCCATTAAACAAAGAATCTAACTAACCAACAAGAAATAATCTATTCGTAATTATTTGGTTTGAAATAATTATTACTATTTAATAAAAATCAGTTACTTGCATATATATATATATAGTTATTTGATATGAAATAACTATTTCTATTTGATAATAATGATCTGTTTGCACACAAAGTTTTGGTTTCTGTGTAACAAATAATTAAAATCATAGAAACTTTTCTTAATACAAATAATTGGCACCCAGTTATATGCTTTCAAGTAACTAATAATAATAATCCTTAGTAAACAATTAGAGCTTCAAGTAACAATTCTTAATACAAATAATTGGCACACAGTTATATGCTTTCAAGTAACTAATAATAATAACCCTTAGTAAACAATTAGAGCTTCAAGTAACAATTCTTAATACAAATAATTTGCCCTCATTTATATGGTATTAAGTATTCCTGTCTAATAATGATATCTCGATGGGGATGAAAGGATTATTTTTAAATTCTGAAGTATTCGTTGCTAATACGGTCGGAGATAAATACACAAGGGGACATTTTTTAAAAATCAATTTTAGTTCTGGGAGATCGAAGCTGTGATTATTCGACGGACCAGCTGTGAGGAATCTGCCGTTGGATGGTGAAGTCCAAGAGGCCAACAGTTAGGAACTGACCGTTTGATGGAGCTGTTACACTGCCCAGGGCAGTTAGAGCTGATAGCAATGGGACGCAGTCAACAGTTGGTCGTTTGAGAAAGACTGAAGAGAAGGGTGACCAGCGACGAGGAATTCGCCTTTGGATGGGGAAGTTCAAAAGGCCAAAAGTTAAGAACTGACCGTTTGACGGAACTGCTACACGGCCCAGGGCAGTGAGAGCTGATAGCAATGGCACTCAGTTAACAGTTGGTTATTTGACAAAAACTGAAGAGAAGGGTGACCAGCGGGCAAGTCTTCTTCTCTCGTTCATATCAAATTGTCAGGGTTTACGCACTTGGACTGATGAATGAAATATTACATGCTCCCACTACTGCATTGCTCGAACAGTCGATAACTTATTTAATCTTCTTACATGCTTTCTAGTTATAATGTTAGCGTTAACCGGACATTTGTATAATGGTTAGAGTGTTCGCCAATGGCCCGGGAGACGGGGTTCAGTCCCAGGTCGAGTCATAGCAAAGACTCAAAAAATGATACTTGATGCCTCCTTGCTTAATACTCAGCATTACAAGGTGCGGATAAAGGGTAAAGTGGAGCAATAGAGGGAAAGGAGTAGCCCTCTCCCCTAGAACTTGGTGAAGTAGCTATCGAAAAGGGAGCCTTCAGGTCACCCTCGACTATGGTCGCCAACTATAGATTTACTTAGTGTTATATGTCCAGTCAGCTGGGGCTGTAGAATACACCGACTGAATCTTTGCAGAGGAGTAAGCCAACCCCCAACGAGTGAGGTTCCAGGATTGCCGGAGCTTTGGGGAATGCAGAGTGCTCCTTCATTGCCATTGTTTCTTGATCTACTCTGGCCCAGAGTGGTAGCACCTGAGAGGGCCCTATCTATGTGTCAAATAGAACGAAAATGCGTAATCATGCTAAAATGAATTGTTCGAAATAGAACTGTTTTGACATTCAACTGAGAGTAAACAAAAACTATACTTATACTTATTAAATCGTTTGACTAAACTGATTAGCTTGAAGTAGAAATATTTTTGACAATTAAACAGTGTACTTATGCTAAACTGAATTGTTTGAAATAAAACTGTTTATTTGTATAAAATGGATTTGGCATTAAATAACCTATAAAGGTTGATATGCCATAACCCCACCCTAAAAAAAAAAACTTGACTTAAAGGTAATATCTAAATTATAACTTTTCTTTTTTATCATAGCAGTTTGTTTGTTTGTTTGTTTGTATTTAATGGCATATCAACCTTTTTTGATTATTTATCATGATTACTCATAGAAATGCATTGGAAAATTATTTTTACTATAGAGATGTATTGGAAAGTTATTTTTACAGTACGAATGCTTTAAAAAACGATTTTTACTATAAGAATGCATTGGAAAAGGATTTTTACTATAAGAATGCATTGGAAAAGGATTTTTACTATAAGAATGCATTGGAAATTATCTTTACTATAAGAATGCATTGGAAAAGAATTTTTACTATAAGAATGCATTGGAAATTATCTTTACTATAAGAATGCATTGGAAAAGAATTTTTACTATAAGAATGCATTGGAAAATTATCTTTACTATAAGAATGCACTGGATAATGATTTTTACTATAAGAATTAATTAGAAAATGATTTTTGCTATAAGAATGCATTGGAAAAAGATTTTTAGTATAAGAATGCATTGGAAAAAGATTTTTACTATAAGAATGCATTGGAAAGGATTTTTACTATAAGAATGCATTGGAAATTATCTTTACTATAAGAATGCATCGGAAAAGGATTTTTAGTATAAGAATGCATTGGAAATTATCTTTACTATAAGAATGCATTGGAAAATGATTTTTACTATAAGAATGCATTGGAAAATGATTTTTACTATAAGAATGCATTGGAAAATGATTTTTAATTTAAGAATGCATTGGAAAATGATTTTTACTATAAGAATGCATTGGAAAAGGATTTTTAGTATAAGAATGCATTGGAAAAGATTTTTACTATAAGAATGCATTGGAAAATTATCTTTACTATAAGAATGCATTGGAAAAGATTTTTACTATAAGAATGCATTGGAAAATGATTTTTACTATAAGAATGCATTAGAAAAGGATTTTTAGTATAAGAATGCATTAGAAAATGATTTTTACTATAAGAATGCATTGGAAAAGGATTTTTAGTATAAGAATGCATTGGAAAATGGTTTTTTAGTATAAGAATGCATTGGAAAGGATTTTTACTATAAGAATGCATTGGAAATTATCTTTACTATAAGAATGCATTGGAAAAGGATTTTTAGTATAAGAATGCATTGGAAAATGGTTTTTTAGTATAAGAATGCATTGGAAAGGATTTTTACTATAAGAATGCATTGGAAATTATCTTTACTATAAGAATGCATTGGAAAAGGATTTTTACTATAAGAATGCATTGGAAAGGATTTTTACTATAAGAATGCATTGGAAAGGATTTTTACTATAAGAATGCATTGGAAAATGATTTTTACTATAAGAATGCAATAGAAAAGGATTTTTAGTATAAGAATGCATTGGAAAAGGATTTTTAGTATAAGAATGCATTAGAAAATGATTTTTACTATAAGAATGCATTGGAAAAGGATTTTTAGTATAAGAATGCATTGGAAAAGACTTTTCTATAAGAATGCATTGGAAAATTATCTTTACTATAAGAATGCATTGGAAAAGGATTTTTACTATAAGAATGCATTGGAAAGGATTTTTACTATAAGAATGCATTGGAAATTATCTTTACTATAAGAATGCATTGGAAAAGAATTTTTACTATAAGAATGCATTGGAAAAGGATTTTTACTATAAGAATGCATTGGAAAATTATCTTTACTATAAGAATGCATTGGAAAAGAATTTTTACTATAAGAATGCATTGGAAAAGGATTTTTACTATAAGAATGCATTGGAAAATGATTTTTAGTATAAGAATGCAGTGGAAAGGATTTTTACTATAAGAATGCATTGGAAATTATCTTTACTATAAGAATGCATTGGAAAAGGATTTTTACTATAAGAATGCATTGGAAAGGATTTTTACTATAAGAATGCATTGGAAATTATCTTTACTATAAGAATGCATTGGAAAAGGATTTTTACTATAAGAATGCATTGGAAAGGATTTTTACTATAAGAATGCATTGGAAAGGATTTTTACTATAAGAATGCATTGGAAAAGGATTTTTAGTATAAGAATGCATTGGAAAGGATTTTTACTATAAGAATGCATTGGAAATTATCTTTACTATAAGAATGCATTGGAAAAGGATTTTTAGTAAAAGAATGCATTGGAAATTATCTTTACTATAAGAATGCATTGGAAAAGGATTTTTACTATAAGAATGCATTGGAAAGGATTTTTACTATAAGAATGCATTGGAAAGGATTTTTACTATAAGAATGCATTGGAAAAGGATTTTTAGTATAAGAATGCATTGGAAAGGATTTTTACTATAAGAATGCATTGGAAATTATCTTTACTATAAGAATGCATTGGAAAGGATTTTTACTATAAGAATGCATTGGAAATTATCTTTACTATAAGAATGCATTGGAAAAGGATTTTTACTATAAGAATGCATTGGAAAGGATTTTTACTATAAGAATGCATTGGAAAGGATTTTTACTATAAGAATGCATTGGAAAAGGATTTTTAGTATAAGAATGCATTGGAAAGGATTTTTACTATAAGAATGCATTGGAAATTATCTTTACTATAAGAATGCATTGGAAAAGGATTTTTAGTAAAAGAATGCATTGGAAATTATCTTTACTATAAGAATGCATTGGAAAAGGATTTTTACTATAAGAATGCATTGGAAAGGATTTTTACTATAAGAATGCATTGGAAAGGATTTTTACTATAAGAATGCATTGGAAAAGGATTTTTAGTATAAGAATGCATTGGAAAGGATTTTTACTATAAGAATGCATTGGAAATTATCTTTACTATAAGAATGCATTGGAAAGGATTTTTACTATAAGAATGCATTGGAAATTATCTTTACTATAAGAATGCATTGGAAAAGGATTTTTACTATAAGAATGCATTGGAAAGGATTTTTACTATAAGAATGCATTGGAAAGGATTTTTACTATAAGAATGCATTGGAAAAGGATTTTTAGTATAAGAATGCATTGGAAAGGATTTTTACTATAAGAATGCATTGGAAATTATCTTTACTATAAGAATGCATTGGAAAAGGATTTTTAGTAAAAGAATGCATTGGAAATTATCTTTACTATAAGAATGCATTGGAAAAGGATTTTTACTATAAGAATGCATTGGAAAGGATTTTTACTATAAGAATGCATTGGAAAGGATTTTTACTATAAGAATGCATTGGAAAAGGATTTTTAGTATAAGAATGCATTGGAAAGGATTTTTACTATAAGAATGCATTGGAAAATGATTTTTAGTATAAGAATGCAGTGGAAAGGATTTTTACTATAAGAATGCATTGGAAATTATCTTTACTATAAGAATGCATTGGAAAAGGATTTTTACTATAAGAATGCATTGGAAAGGATTTTTACTATAAGAATGCATTGGAAATTATCTTTACTATAAGAATGCATTGGAAAAGGATTTTTACTATAAGAATGCATTGGAAAGGATTTTTACTATAAGAATGCATTGGAAAGGATTTTTACTATAAGAATGCATTGGAAAAGGATTTTTAGTATAAGAATGCATTGGAAAGGATTTTTACTATAAGAATGCATTGGAAATTATCTTTACTATAAGAATGCATTGGAAAAGGATTTTTAGTAAAAGAATGCATTGGAAATTATCTTTACTATAAGAATGCATTGGAAAAGGATTTTTACTATAAGAATGCATTGGAAAGGATTTTTACTATAAGAATGCATTGGAAAGGATTTTTACTATAAGAATGCATTGGAAAAGGATTTTTAGTATAAGAATGCATTGGAAAGGATTTTTACTATAAGAATGCATTGGAAATTATCTTTACTATAAGAATGCATTGGAAAGGATTTTTACTATAAGAATGCATTGGAAATTATCTTTACTATAAGAATGCATTGGAAAAGGATTTTTACTATAAGAATGCATTGGAAAGGATTTTTACTATAAGAATGCATTGGAAAGGATTTTTACTATAAGAATGCATTGGAAAAGGATTTTTAGTATAAGAATGCATTGGAAAGGATTTTTACTATAAGAATGCATTGGAAATTATCTTTACTATAAGAATGCATTGGAAAAGGATTTTTACTATAAGAATGCATTGGAAAGGATTTTTACTATAAGAATGCATTGGAAATTATCTTTACTATAAGAATGCATTGGAAAAGAATTTTTACTATAAGAATGCATTGGAAAAGGATTTTTACTATAAGAATGCATTGGAAAATTATCTTTACTATAAGAATGCATTGGAAAAGAATTTTTACTATAAGAATGCATTGGAAAAGGATTTTTACTATAAGAATGCATTGGAAAATGATTTTTAGTATAAGAATGCAGTGGAAAGGATTTTTACTATAAGAATGCATTGGAAATTATCTTTACTATAAGAATGCATTGGAAAAGGATTTTTACTATAAGAATGCATTGGAAAGGATTTTTACTATAAGAATGCATTGGAAATTATCTTTACTATAAGAATGCATTGGAAAAGGATTTTTACTATAAGAATGCATTGGAAAGGATTTTTACTATAAGAATGCATTGGAAAGGATTTTTACTATAAGAATGCATTGGAAAAGGATTTTTAGTATAAGAATGCATTGGAAAGGATTTTTACTATAAGAATGCATTGGAAATTATCTTTACTATAAGAATGCATTGGAAAAGGATTTTTAGTAAAAGAATGCATTGGAAATTATCTTTACTATAAGAATGCATTGGAAAAGGATTTTTACTATAAGAATGCATTGGAAAGGATTTTTACTATAAGAATGCATTGGAAAGGATTTTTACTATAAGAATGCATTGGAAAAGGATTTTTAGTATAAGAATGCATTGGAAAGGATTTTTACTATAAGAATGCATTGGAAATTATCTTTACTATAAGAATGCATTGGAAAGGATTTTTACTATAAGAATGCATTGGAAATTATCTTTACTATAAGAATGCATTGGAAAAGGATTTTTACTATAAGAATGCATTGGAAAGGATTTTTACTATAAGAATGCATTGGAAAGGATTTTTACTATAAGAATGCATTGGAAAAGGATTTTTAGTATAAGAATGCATTGGAAAGGATTTTTACTATAAGAATGCATTGGAAATTATCTTTACTATAAGAATGCATTGGAAAAGGATTTTTAGTAAAAGAATGCATTGGAAATTATCTTTACTATAAGAATGCATTGGAAAAGGATTTTTACTATAAGAATGCATTGGAAAGGATTTTTACTATAAGAATGCATTGGAAAGGATTTTTACTATAAGAATGCATTGGAAAAGGATTTTTAGTATAAGAATGCATTGGAAAGGATTTTTACTATAAGAATGCATTGGAAAATGATTTTTAGTATAAGAATGCAGTGGAAAGGATTTTTACTATAAGAATGCATTGGAAATTATCTTTACTATAAGAATGCATTGGAAAAGGATTTTTACTATAAGAATGCATTGGAAAGGATTTTTACTATAAGAATGCATTGGAAATTATCTTTACTATAAGAATGCATTGGAAAAGGATTTTTACTATAAGAATGCATTGGAAAGGATTTTTACTATAAGAATGCATTGGAAAGGATTTTTACTATAAGAATGCATTGGAAAAGGATTTTTAGTATAAGAATGCATTGGAAAGGATTTTTACTATAAGAATGCATTGGAAATTATCTTTACTATAAGAATGCATTGGAAAAGGATTTTTAGTAAAAGAATGCATTGGAAATTATCTTTACTATAAGAATGCATTGGAAAAGGATTTTTACTATAAGAATGCATTGGAAAGGATTTTTACTATAAGAATGCATTGGAAAGGATTTTTACTATAAGAATGCATTGGAAAAGGATTTTTAGTATAAGAATGCATTGGAAAGGATTTTTACTATAAGAATGCATTGGAAATTATCTTTACTATAAGAATGCATTGGAAAGGATTTTTACTATAAGAATGCATTGGAAATTATCTTTACTATAAGAATGCATTGGAAAAGGATTTTTACTATAAGAATGCATTGGAAAGGATTTTTACTATAAGAATGCATTGGAAAGGATTTTTACTATAAGAATGCATTGGAAAAGGATTTTTAGTATAAGAATGCATTGGAAAGGATTTTTACTATAAGAATGCATTGGAAATTATCTTTACTATAAGAATGCATTGGAAAAGGATTTTTAGTAAAAGAATGCATTGGAAATTATCTTTACTATAAGAATGCATTGGAAAAGGATTTTTACTATAAGAATGCATTGGAAAGGATTTTTACTATAAGAATGCATTGGAAAGGATTTTTACTATAAGAATGCATTGGAAAAGGATTTTTAGTATAAGAATGCATTGGAAATTATCTTTACTATAAGAATGCATTGGAAAGGATTTTTACTATAAGAATGCATTGGAAATTATCTTTACTATAAGAATGCATTGGAAAAGGATTTTTACTATAAGAATGCATTGGAAAGGATTTTTACTATAAGAATGCATTGGAAATTATCTTTACTATAAGAATGCATTGGAAAAGGATTTTTACTATAAGAATGCATTGGAAAATTATCTTTACTATAAGAATGCATTGGAAAAGAATTTTTACTATAAGAATGCATTGGAAAAGGATTTTTACTATAAGAATGCATTGGAAAATGATTTTTACTATAAGAATGCATTGGAAAAGGATTTTTAGTATAAGAATGCATTGGAAAGATTTTTACTATAAGAATGCATTGGAAAATTATCTTTACTATAAGAATGCATTGGAAAAGGATTTTTACTATAAGAATGCATTGGAAATTATCTTTACTATAAGAATGCATTGGAAAAGGATTTTTACTATAAGAATGCATTGGAAAATTATCTTTACTATAAGAATGCATTGGAAAAGGATTTTTACTATAAGAATGCATTGGAAATTATCTTTACTATAAGAATGCATTGGAAAAGGATTTTTACTATAAGAATGCATTGGAAAATTATCTTTACTATAAGAATGCATTGGAAAAGGATTTTTACTATAAGAATGCATTGGAAATTATCTTTACTATAAGAATGCATTGGAAAAGAATTTTTACTATAAGAATGCATTGGAAAAGGATTTTTACTATAAGAATGCATTGGAAAGAATTTTTACTATAAGAATGCATTGGAAAATTATCTTTACTATAAGAATGCATTGGAAAAGGATTTTTACTATAAGAATGCATTGGAAAGGATTTTTACTATAAGAATGCATTGGAAATTATCTTTACTATAAGAATGCATTGGAAAAGGATTTTTAGTATAAGAATGCATTGGAAAGGATTTTTACTATAAGAATGCATTGGAAAAGAATTTTTACTATAAGAATGCATTGGAAATTATCTTTACTATAAGAATGCATTGGAAAAGAATTTTTACTATAAGAATGCATTGGAAAAGGATTTTTACTATAAGAATGCATTGGAAAGGATTTTTACTATAAGAATGCATTGGAAATTATCTTTACTATAAGAATGCATTGGAAAAGGATTTTTACTACAAGAATGCATTGGAAATTATCTTTACTATAAGAATGCATTGGAAAAGGATTTTTACTATAAGAATGCATTGGAAATTATCTTTACTATAAGAATGCATTGGAAAAGGATTTTTACTATAAGAATGCATTGGAAAATTATCTTTACTATAAGAATGCATTGGAAAAGGATTTTTACTATAAGAATGCATTGGAAAATTATCTTTACTATAAGAATGCATTGGAAAAGGATTTTTACTATAAGAATGCATTGGAAATTATCTTTACTATAAGAATGCATTGGAAAAGGATTTTTACTATAAGAATGCATTGGAAAATTATCTTTACTATAAGAATGCATTGGAAAAGGATTTTTACTATAAGAATGCATTGGAAATTATCTTTACTATAAGAATGCATTGGAAAAGGATTTTTACTATAAGAATGCATTGGAAAATTATCTTTACTATAAGAATGCATTGGAAAAGGATTTTTACTATAAGAATGCATTGGAAATTATCTTTACTATAAGAATGCATTGGAAAAGAATTTTTACTATAAGAATGCATTGGAAAATTATCTTTACTATAAGAATGCACTGGATAATGATTTTTACTGTAAGAATTAATTAGAAAATGATTTTTGCTATAAGAATGCATTGGAAATTATCTTTACTATAAGAATGCATTGGAAAATGATTTTTACTATAAGAATGCATTGGAAAATGATTTTTACTATAAGAATGCATTGGAAAAGGATTTTTAGTATAAGAATGCATTGGAAAATGATTTTTAATTTAAGAATGCATTGGAAAATGATTTTTACTATAAGAATGCATTGGAAAATGATTTTTACTATAAGAATGCATTGGAAAAGGATTTTTAGTATAAGAATGCATTAGAAAAGGATTTTTAGTATAAGAATGCATTGGAAAATGATTTTTACTATAAGAATGCATTGGAAAATGATTTTTACTATAAGAATGCATTAGGAAAGGATTTTTAGTATAAGAATGCATTGGAAAAGGATTTTTAGTATAAGAATGCATTAGAAAATGATTTTTACTATAAGAATGCATTGGAAAAGGATTTTTAGTATAAGAATGCATTGGAAAAGATTTTTCTATTAGAATTCATTGGAAAATTATCTTTACTATAAGAATGCATTGGAAAGGATTTTTACCATAAGAATGCATTGGAAAAGGATTTTTAGTATAAGAATGCATTGGAAAGGATTTTTACTATAAGAATGCATTGGAAATTATCTTTACTATAAGAATGCATTGGAAAAGAATTTTTACTATAAGAATGCATTGGAAAAGGATTTTTACTATAAGAATGCATTGGAAAAGGATTTTTAGTATAAGAATGCATTGGAAAGGATTTTTACTATAAGAATGCATTGGAAATTATCTTTACTATAAGAATGCATTGGAAACGGATTTTTACTATAAGAATGCATTGGAAAATTATCTTTACTATAAGAATGCATTGGAAAAGAATTTTTACTATAACAATGCATTGGAAAAGGATTTTTACTATAAGAATGCATTGGAAAATGATTTTTACTATAAGAATGCATTGGAAAAGAATTTTTAGTATAAGAATGCATTGGAAAGATTTTTACTATAAGAATGCATTGGAAAATTATCTTTACTATAAGAATGCATTGGAAAAGGATTTTTAGTAAAAGAATGCATTGGAAATTATCTTTACTATAAGAATGCATTGGAAAAGGATTTTTACTATAAGAATGCATTGGAAAATTATCTTTACTATAAGAATGCATTGGAAAAGGATTTTTACTATAAGAATGCATTGGAAATTATCTTTACTATAAGAATGCATTGGAAAAGAATTTTTACTATAAGAATGCAATGGAAATTATCTTTACTATAAGAATGCATTGGAAAAGAATTTTTACTATAAGAATGCATTGGAAAAGGATTTTTACTATAAGAATGCATTGGAAAGGATTTTTACTATAAGAATGCATTGGAAAATTATCTTTACTATAAGAATGCATTGGAAAAGGATTTTTACTATAAGAATGCATTGGAAAGGATTTTTCTTATAAGAATGCATTGGAAATTATCTTTACTATAAGAATGCATTGGAAAAGGATTTTTAGTATAAGAATGCATTGGAAAGGATTTTTACTATAAGAATGCATTGGAAATTATCTTTACTATAAGAATGCATTGGAAAAGGATTTTTACTATAAGAATGCATTGGAAAATTATCTTTACTATAAGAATGCATTGGAAAAGGATTTTTACTATAAGAATGAATTGGAAAAGGATTTTTACTATAAGAATGCATTAGAAAATTATCTTTACTATAAGAATGCATTGGAAAAGAATTTTTACTATAACAATGCATTGGAAAAGGATTTTTACTATAAGAATGCATTGGAAAATGATTTTTACTATAAGAATGCATTGGAAAATTATCTTTACTATAAGAATGCATTGGAAAAGAATTTTTACTATAAGAATGCATTGGAAAAGGATTTTTACTATAAGAATGCATTGGAAAAGGATTTTTACTATAAGAATGCATTGGAAAAGGATTTTTACTATAAGAATGCATTGGAAAGGATTTTTACTATAAGAATGCATTGGAAAATTATCTTTACTATAAGAATGCATTGGAAAAGGATTTTTAGTATAAGAATGCATTGGAAAGGATTTTTACTATAAGAATGCATTGGAAATTATCTTTACTATAAGAATGCATTGGAAAAGGATTTTTACTATAAGAATGCATTGGAAAATTATCTTTACTATAAGAATGCATTGGAAAAGGATTTTTACTATAAGAATGAATTGGAAAATGATTTTTACTATAAGAATGAATTGGAAAATGATTTTTACTATAAGACTGCATTGAAAAAAGATTTTTAGTATAAGAATGCATTGGAAAAGGATTTTTAGTATAAGAATGCATTGGAAAGGATTTTTAGTATAAGAATGCATTGGAAATTATCTTTACTATAAGAATGCATTGGAAAAGGATTTTTACTAGAAGAATGCATTGAAAAAAGATTTTTACTACAAGAATTCATTAGAAAATGATTTTTATAATAAGAATGCGTTGGAAACTGATTTTTACTATAAGAATGAATTGGAAAATGATTTTTACTATAAGAATGAATTGGAAAATGATTTTTACTATAAGAATGCATTGGAAAAGGATTTTTAGTATAAGAATGCATTGGAAAGGATTTTTACTATAAGAATGCATTGGAAATTATCTTTACTATAAGAATGCATTGGAAAAGGATTTTTACTATAAGAATGCATTGGAAAGGATTTTTACTATAAGAATGCATTGGAAATTATCTTTACTATAAGAATGCATTGGAAAAGGATTTTTACTAGAAGAATGCATTGAAAAAAAATTTTTACTACAAGAATTCATTAGAAAATGATTTTTATAATAAGAATGCGTTGGAAACTGATTTTTACTATAAGAATGAATTGGAAAAAACATTTTTACTATAAGAATGAATTGGAAAATGATTTTTACTATAAGAATGCATTGGAAAAGGATTTTTAGTATAAGAATGCATTGGAAAGGATTTTTACTATAAGAATGCATTGGAAATTATCTTTACTATAAGAATGCATTGGAAAAGTATTTTTACTATAAGAATGCATTGGAAAGGATTTTTACTATAAGAATGCATTGGAAATTATCTTTACTATAAGAATGCATTGGAAAAGGATTTTTAGTATAAGAATGCATTGGAAAGGATTTTTACTATAAGAATGCATTGGAAATTATCTTTACTATAAGAATGCATTGGAAAAGGTTTTTTACTATAAGAATGCATTTGAAAATGATTTTTACTATAAGAATGCATTGGAAAATGATTTTTACTATAAGAATGCATTGGAAAAGGATTTTTACCATAAGAATGCATTGAAAAAGGATTTTTACTATAAGAATGCATTGGAAATTATCTTTACTATAAGAATGCATTGGAAAAGGATTTTTACTATAAGAATGCATTGGAAAGGATTTTTACTATAAGAATGTATTGGAAAAGGATTTTTACTAGAAGAATGCATTGAAAAAAGATTTTTACTACAAGAATTCATTAGAAAATGATTTTTATAATAAGAATGCGTTGGAAACTGATTTTTACTATAAGAATGAATTGGAAAAGGATTTTTACTATAAGAATGCATTGGGAAATGATTTTTACTATAAGAATGCATTGGGAAATGATTTTTACTATAAGAATGCACTGGAAAAGGATTTTTACTATAAGAATGCATTGGAAAAGGATTTTTACTATAGAAATCAATTAAAAAACACTTTTACAGTAGAAATTTAATAAGAAATTTATAATCACTTTGAATCAACAGACGCATTTCTTTTTCAATTTTTTTTTTTTTTTTTCGTAATTTTCATTCATATGACGGATAACACGAAAACTTCCCGTAGGATTTCGTATATATTTTAATTTTCTGATTTCTAAATTAGTCACGTGACCAAAAGTGGAAAACATCATATTTTTAATTTGGCTAATGCAATTTGTTAATATCAAATCGTGCTTTTTATCGCGAGTTGAACGTGAGTTCGAAGAAAGGCTGGTTGTTTTTGTTTTTTGTTTTATTTGGAAAAGGCAGTTGTGGTTTGGGGTGGTTCTACCAAAGGGTAGCGGAGGATCTGGGGTGGCAATAAATCGGACGAGGGAGCATAGAAAATAAAAGAAGCGTTTCCTTGGGAGAGAGGGTAAAGAAAGAAAGAAAGAAAGAAAGAAAACAGCTGAAGATGGGAAAGAAAGGAAAAAGGAGAGAAGGCGGTATGAGAGATAGAGAGAGAGGGGGGGAGAAGAAAGAGTAAAAAGGAAACAGTTGAAGATAGGAAAGAAAAAGAAAAGAAGAGGAGAGAGAGAGAGAGAGAGAGAGTAGTAGTAGTAGTAGCTGTGGGGAAAGAAATAAAGAAAGAAAGAAAGAAAGAAAGAAAGAAAACAGCTGAAGATAGGAAAGAAAGGGAAACGGAGAGAAGGTGGTATGAGAGAGATAGAGAGAGAGATAAGAGGGGGAAGGAAGTGCAATTAGGAAACAATCAAAGATAAGAAAGAAAGGGAAAAGGAGAGGAAAGAGAGTAGGAGAGGAGTGGAAAGAAAGAAAGAAAACAGCTGAAGATAGTAAAGAAAGGGGAAAGGAGAGAGGGTAGTATGAGAGAGATAGAGAGAGAGACAAGAGGGAAATGAAGTGCAATAAGGAAACAATCAAAGATTAGAAAGAAGAAGAAGAAGAAGAAGAAGAAGAAGAAGAAGAAGAAGAAGAAGAAGAAGAAATACTTGAATTTAGGAATGAAAGGAAAAAGGAGAGAAGGTGGTTTGAGAGAGATAAAGAGGAAGAGAATCAGAGAGAGAGAGAGAGAGAGAGGAGAAGAAAAAGAACCGGAAATAGACAGTTAAAAAGAGGAAAGGAATGAAATAGGAGAGGTGGTTTTATTTAAAAGCAACTGAGAGAGGGGACGATAGAGGAGAGGAAGGAAAAACAAGAAGGAAACAGCTGGATAGTGGAAAAAAAGGAAAAAGGAGAATATGGATAAGAAAAGATAAAGGATGAGGAAAGAGGGGGCTATTGAAAGAAAGAAAGAAAGAAGAGAAAAATTAAGAAAGTAACGGAGAAAGAAAAGGAATGAATAAATGGAAAAAAAAAGAAAGAAGGAAAGAAAATGAATAAGGGAAAAAGGAAAGAATAACTAAGAATATGAGAGAAAGAAACGGAATAAATAAAAGTAAAAGAGAAAGAGAAAAACAATCATTAAGAAAGAAAGAAAGAAAGAAAGAAAATGAGTGGAGAAATAAAAGAAAAATTTAAGAAAGTAACAAAGAAAGAAAAGGAATGAATAAAAGGAAAAGAAAGAAAGAAAGAAAGAAAGAAAGAAAGAAAGAAAAAGCAACATGTAAAAAAGGAACGGGAGTTACGTTGATGAATGAATAAGAAAGAAGAAATGAGAAGGGAAAGAAATAATTTATAAAAGAAAGACGATTATGAAATAAAGTGTACAAAGATTAAATGAATTTAATGAAAAAAATAAAGAAGAAGAAGAAGAAGAAGAAGAAATATAAAAGAGAAGAAGAAGAAGAAGAAGAAGAAGAAGAAGAAGAAGAAGAAAAAAATATAAAAGAGAAGAAGAAGAAGAAGAAGAAGAAGAAGAAGAAGAAATATAAAAGAGAAGAAGAAGAAGAAGAAGAAATATAAAAGAGAAGAAGAAGAAGAAGAAGAAATATAAAAGAGAAGAAGAAGAAGAAGAAGAAGAAGAAGAAGAAGAAGAAGAAATATAAAAGAGAAGAAGAAGAAGAAGAAGAAGAAGAAGAAGAAATATAAAAGAGAAGAAGAAGAAGAAGAAGAAGAAGAAGAAGAAGAAGAAGAAGAAGAAATATAAAAGAGAAGAAGAAGAAGAAGAAGAAGAAGAAGAAGAAGAAGAAATATAAAAGAGAAGAAGAAGAAGAAGAAGAAGGAGAAGAAGAAGAAGAAATATAAAAGAGAAGAAGAAGAAGAAGAAATTTGACAAATATCAAACAATAATGCAGCTCGAATTTAATGATTGTATATAGAAATAAAAGCGATACAAGTCAGACGTGTAAAAAACCCGAAGTCTTGTGGCCCCTAATTGACCATTCGGGTGACTTTGTCACCAGTTAACTTTTCATGAATATTCCTTCTCACAGATTTCTGGGACCTTCGGTTTTCGGAAATAATTTTACAAAGAGTTCATCTCGGTCGGGTTAAAAGTGTAACAACTAGGGAATTCATTTTTTTTATTGAGCGCTGCATAGTCTGTCCTAGAGGTCTTTACTGGCTTACATTACCAGACTTTATTCAGTGGTCACCCATCCAAGTAGTGCGCAGTGACATCAATGCTTAACTTTGGTGATCGAGCAGGAATCGGTGTTTTCACTTGTCACCTTTATACTTTTATTTGCGTTTCAGTTTTAAAGTGCCTGACAATTTGATCTTGAAGTACGCAGAAAGTGCGTTTATGTATTGGTCACCCGTCTAAGTACTGTGCAGAGAGATCGATGCTTAACTTCAAATGAACTTATATTAATGTTTTACTAAGCTTTCCTTAGTTTCGTTGGTTTGGTTTGGTTTGTTGGGTTTTATGGCATATTAACCCTTGAAGGTTATTTAACGCCAAATCCATTTTTATGTAAATAATCTGTTCTATTTCAAACAATTCAGTTTAGCATAAGTACACAGTTTAATTGTCAAAAACATTTCTATTTCAAACTATTCAAGCAGTTATATGTATCAATTCAGTTATGTGTAAATACAGTTTTAATGTCGAAAAACAGTTCTATTTCAAATAATTCAGTTTAACATAAGCACGCAGTTTAAATGTAAGTACGGTTTGATTGTCAAAAACATTTCTATTTCAAGCTATTCGGTTTACTCAAACAATTCAGTTTAGCATTAGTATGCTGTTAGTTCTATTTAACCCTATCAGGTGCTACCACTCCGGGCCAGAGTGGACCTGGGAGCAATGGCCATGAAAGGGTACTCCGCATTGCCCAAAGCTCCAGCACTGCTGAAACCTCACCATCAGATTTTTTAGTGACATTACCAGGACACTCGTTAGTGTGGGGTTTTACCCCTCTGCAGAGGTGCAGTCAGTGTATTCTACTGCCCCAGCCGACTGGGCAATCTTAGTTTGGTCAAAAGGTTTTTGGTTTTTTACAGTACAAGCGTTTATTCAAAGGTCACCCATCCAAGTAGTGTGCAGAGGCATCGATGCTTAACTTCAAACGAGATTATATTAATTTTTTACTAAGCTTTCCTTATTTTGGGCTAAAAGTCTCTGGTTTTTTACAGTACGTGGGTTTATTTAATGGTCACCCATCGATGTAGTGTGCTTCCCTTAGTTTGGTCGAAAAGTCTTTGGTTGCTTTTTGTGCATACGTTTAAGTGGTCACTAATGTAAGTAGTGTACAGAGACATTGATGCTTAACTTGACGCAATCTTATATCAATTCTATACTAAGCTTTACTAAATTTAGTTCAAAATCATTTGCTTACTTATAGTAAGTGTGTTAATTCAACGGTCACCCATCCAATTGTGTTCAGAGACATAGATGCTTAACTTGAAACAATCCTATATTAATTATTTACTAAGCTTTGCTAAATTTCTTCCAAAAGCATATACTAAATTATAGTACGTGTTTATTCAATGGTCACCCATCCAAGTAGTGTGCAGAGACATCGATGCTTAGCTTCAAATGAGATTATATTAATTTTTTACTAAGTTTTCCTTAGTTTGGTTTAAAAGTCTTTGGATTTTACAGTACGTGCGTTTATTCAATGGTCACCCATCCAAGTAGTGTGCAGAGACATCGATGCTTAGCTTCAAATGAGATTATATTAATTTTTTTACTAAGCTGTCCTTAGTTTGGTTTAAAAGTCTTTGGATTTTACAGTACGTGCGTTTATTCAATGGTCACCCATCCAAGTAGTGTGCAGAGACATCGATGCTTAGCTTCAAATGAGATTATATTAATTTTTTACTAAGCTTTCCTTAGTTTGGTTTAAAAGTCTTTGGATTTTACAGTACGTGCGTTTATTCAATGGTCACCCATCCAAGTAGTGTGCAGAGACATCGATGCTTAGCTTCAAATGAGATTATATTAATTTTTTACTAAGCTTTCCTTAGTTTGGTTTAAAAGTCTTTGGATTTTACAGTACGTGCGTTTATTCAATGGTCACCCATCCAAGTAGTGTGCAGAGACATCGATGCTTAGCTTCAAATGAGATTATATCAATTTTTTACTAAGCTTTCCTTAGTTTGGTTTAAAAGTCTTTGGATTTTACAGTACGTGCGTTTATTCAATGGTCACCCATCCAAGTAGTGTGCAGAGACATCGATGCTTAGCTTCAAATGAGATTATATTAATTTTTTACTAAGCTTTCCTTAGTTTGGTTTAAAAGTCTTTGGATTTTACAGTACGTGCGTTTATTCAATGGTCACCCATCCAAGTAGTGTGCAGAGACATCGATGCTTAGCTTCAAATGAGATTATATTAATTTTTTTACTAAGCTTTCCTTAGTTTGGTTTAAAAGTCTTTGGATTTTACAGTACGTGCGTTTATTCAATGGTCACCCATCCAAGTAGTGTGCAGAGACATCGATGCTTAGCTTCAAATGAGATTATATTAATTTTTTACTAAGCTTTCCTTAGTTTGGTTTAAAAGTCTTTGGATTTTACAGTACGTGCGTTTATTCAATCGTCACCCATCCAAGTAGGGTGCAGAGACATCGATGCTTAACTTTGGTGATTGAGCGGGAATCGGTGTTTTCACTTGTCGCCTTAATACTTTTATTTACGCTTCATTTTTAAAGTGCCTGACAATTTGATCTTGAAGTACGTAGAAAGTGACCCAAGGTCATGTTTTAACGGAGTAAAGCTGGTTTGGTCGTAGGGACAGTTTTCATGTAGCGATTCTTTAGCAGAAATAACCTCGATGAGCCCATCCCTCTTCAGGTCTGCAACTGGTGTGAATTCAGAGTTTTCCTTCTGGGCTGGTTGCCAGAACAAATTTTAAGAACGCAGCCTGCCCTACTATTTACCCATTGCTGAGGGAAAATTGATGGATTCATGCCTTTCCCAAGGGCATTAACGCAAAGAAAATGCAAACAGGCAGCCTTTGTCTAGGACTTGAACTCCTCTCGTTGATTCCATTGACCTGGGCGATAACTGTTACTAAGAGTCCAACATAATGTATGTATGTATGTATGTATGTGAAGAGAGAGAGAGAGAGAGAGAGAGAGAGGAGTGTAGATAGATAGATTGAGAGAAAGAGTGAGTGAGAGAGAGAGAAAAAAGGGGGAAGCAAGAGACTGATAGACAGACAGACGTATAAATCGATAGATAGATCGATTGATAGATACAGACCGACAGACAACTAAGGGTCCAACACAATGTATGTGTGTGTGTATGTGGAGAGAGAGGGGGAGATATATAGATAGATAGATAGATAGATAGATAGATAGAAACAGACAGACGGACATTTAGATAGATAGATAGATAGATAGAGAGACTGAGAAAGAGGGAGATAGAGGGGAGAAGGCAGTGGATAGATAGGTTGATAGATTGGGACAGACAGACAGACGGACATTTAGATAGAGAAATAGGGAGAGAGACTTAAAAAGAGAAAGGGGGAGGCAGAGGAGAGATAGATGGATAGATTGGTACCGACAGACAACTCGGAGTCCAACACAATGTATGTGAATTTCTGCGTGTGTATGTATGTGAAGAGAGAGAGAGAGAGAGAGAGAGAGAGTGAGAGAGACGTGATACAATGTTAATTTTTAGGGGCGAAGTTGTACAGGTCAGAATCAATTTTTCCATTTCCTGCCCAACTATTTACACTTAGACGAAGGGAGAATAGTTGAAATACTAACTTTCCAAAGAATGATAGCCTCGTCCAAGATTTGAACTCAGATCACCGACTCCATTTTTAATGATGATAATCATAACATCACGAGCGCCTACTCTCTCTCTCTCTCTCTCTCTCTCTCTCTCTCTGTATATATATATATATGTGTGTGTTTGTGTGTGTTGAGATTGATAGACCGATAGAGAGAGAGAGAGAGAGAGAGAGAGAGAGAGAGAGCCGAAACGTTAGATGATGTCAAAAAATTCAACGTTAAATAAACTCACCATGCAAATATCTTGTTCTTTCATGTTCGCTAAAGGCCCGGGAGACTGAGGTTCAATTCTTGATCGGGTCCCACCAATGAGTCAAAAAATGGTACTTGATGCCTCCTTACTGAGCTCTCTGCATAATAAAGGTAAAGAGAAGCAATCCAGAGAAAGGGGTAGCGCTTTCCATTACACCTCGGTGTAGTAGCTATTGAAAAGATACTCTTTGAGTCGTCTTCGACTCCGGTTGCCAACTTTACTTTTAATTACATACAGTCAGATTCATTTCTATATATATATATATATATATATATTATATATCATCTTCATCAAGTCTTGTCGATTGTACGATTTTCCTTGGACTATCTCTCGCCATCACCCTTGAGAAGTCCTCTTGATAACATCCAGTGTCCACACAAAACTTAGCTGGTCAGCCAAATCTGATGTGTCCTTGTGTATATAATTACCCAACCCATCTGCAAGGGCAGCTCTATTTTTACGCAGAGTTTAACGGGTTGGAATTCAGAGTTTACCTTCTCCAAGTTACCATACCTAAGTCAAAGAGCCAAGTATATCCAACTATTTACCCATGGAAAGAAAGTAGTTTCATTCATAACTTTACCTAGGGTATTAACGGTAAGTGAAATGCAAACAACCTCGTCCAGGGTTTGAACTTGGTTCGCCGTATCCATTTCCTACGATGGTAACCATTACAATACGGGCACCCCAACACGATAACGTCATTTATGTTGAGGTTTTAAGGGAGTTCAGGAAGAGATTCCGTCAGAAGAGGCCAGCACTCTTCAAATCGGCTCAGTGGCATTTCCACCAGGACAATGCACCAGTCCACAACTCCATCCTTGTCACAGACTTTTTGACTAAGATGGGCATCAAGAGAGTTTCTCAGTCTCTCTAAAGTCCAGACCTTGCTCCCTGTGACTTTTGCTTATTCCCTAAGCTCAGAGGCTGTCTTTATGAGACAATTTAGGAGATGAAAGAGGCTGTGACGAAGGTCATTGACACGCTCACACAAGAGGACTTCCATGGAGCCTTCAATAAGTTGTTGGAACGGTAAAACAAGTGCATTGCAGCTGGAGGAGATTACTTCGAAGGGGACTAGAGTTTCATGTGTGTACTACCAATAAAAGTGCCCATACGAAAAAAAGTCTGGAAACTTATTTAATGATCCTCGTATGTATCCCATAGATACGAATTTTCTCACGCCATTTAATCTTATTTATTCTTCTATTCTGTATTCTATTCTCTTTCCTTGATAAATAATTTTATTTTATATTTTCTTTTTTCCCCCTCCTTTTGCATTATTCTCACCCCTCCTCATTCAACACCAGCATTTATGTTCTCTTCCCACCGCTACGGTCCGGCCAATATCCCGACTCATTTCGCTTGTTAGATTTTCTTGCCGGTCAGAAAACAACAACAACAATAGCAACAACAAAAACAACAACAACAATAACCACGACAACAAAAGGCGCTGGGCCATTTAGATAATTGGCTAACGGCTCGGCGTCGATTTCATCCATGTTGTGTCATCTGCCATTCGTTTGCTCACTCGTCTGCGCATGCGTGCATTTCATTCAGGGTAGACGGAAAGGGCTGCGCGCATCGGTTAAGTGACTTGTCTTGTAATTGGAATAGGACACTTTAGAAAAATGTAGATAAATAGACAGAAGAAGAAAACTTCGGAGGGGGTGGGGGTGATTGAGCAAATTTTCGCGAGAGAAATCGCTGGGGACGTATCAATAGATATCAACCAATAGATAGCAATGAATGCATCGGGAGATTAAGTCCCTTTTAGATTAAACATTTTCAATATCATTATTTTCTTATTAGATTTGATATATATATATATATATAGGAGGGAATCAAGTTATTTCCATACTAAAAAGAAAGTGTTAATTTTTGTATAAAAACACAGGCTCCAAATTTCCCAATCGGCTGGGGCTGTAGAATGCACCGACTGCACCTCTGCAGAGGGGTAAGACCCCCACCCCTGGATATGATACTAAACAATCTGATGGTGAGGTTCCAGTAATGTAGGGGCTTTGGGGAATGCGGAGCACCCCTTCATTGCCACTCTGGCCCGGAATGGTAGCACCTTATAAGGCCCTATCTATGGGTTAAATAGAACTAAGCTGCATATTTATGCTTAACTGAATAGTTTGAAATAGATATGTTTTTGACAACTAAACTGTGTACTCATGCATAACTGAATTGTTTGAAATAGAACTGTTTATTTAAAATGGATTTGGCATTGAATAACCTACAAAGGTTGATATGCCATAAAAAACCCAACCAATTAACCAACCAACAGGCTCCAAAATCTCTAATATTTGTGTCGGTATTTTCACAGTTATTGACCAATTAGTGTGTACGCGCTCGTTTTAAAATTTCTTTGAGAATTCGCAGATGATAGTACTTGTCTTGTCGGATCAAAACCCAAAGTAATTTATGGAATCTTTTACCTCTTAGATTTTTAAAAAAACATTTTAACCGTTTAGATTCACAGATAAATCAACTTTTAAAAAAATCTACCTCAATCTTATAAATAACGATAGAAATAATATTTCTTCAGCAGGTCTCACAGAATTATTCACTGACCTTCACAGAAATATCTTTTACTTTAGTTCTCTTGAGAGAAAATCTAACATTCTTTTCCTTTAAGTATACATTAACTTTATCATCGCTTAATCATCTTAAATTGAACGAACATGTTTTTATTTCACGTTGACGCTTGCTGATGAAAAAACTTCAGCGGCAGCTGCAAATACGTTTAAGGCACATATATTTTTTCTTACATTGTTACATACTCACAGAAAGATCTTTAACATAAACAAATTAATCCATGAGATTAAAACTAAACAAAACTGCCGTATTTCATGTCTGAATCTTTACTTTCTCAAAATATTTACTCACTGACTAATATTATCTTTCCTTATGTTGTATAGCCACTTACAAATACAAGCTGAAACATAATCAAACATAATCTACGACTTCAATGAACGAATGAACACATAAAAATCTTTATAAAAATCTATATCTCTCACACTTTATTCTCGAAAGAGTTGATGTTTCTGTGGTGTGTGAGAGATGAGTGGAGAAAGGGACCGATTGCTATACTGACCAAACTTCTTCTCTTGACCATAGCACGCTGTCTTATCTTCAAGAACCTACTTAGAACCTCCTTCTCATCTTGGCTGGGGTTGCTCAACCGAGGGTCGCTGAGGGCCACAACCCTCAGTCTGCAAGCTGGTTCTCACTCTGGCCTTCCTGTTACCAACTAACTCAACTGCTGCCGGCACCAAATGGGGGTGCCCGTGGTGTCATGGGGGTGCCCGTGGTGTCATGGAGGTGCCCGTGGTGT
>CAUZXS010003461.1:152500-177500 GCA_963585895.1 Sepioteuthis lessoniana
TATATAGATTCGAGAAATATCAAAACAATGAAAAGCATAGACTCCTCGTATGTCCGAGTCAGGATTAGTCGCTTGTTTAGTTCACAGTACTAGTCAACTATATATATATATATATATATAATAGATTCGAGAAATATCAAAATAATTAAAAGCATAGACTCCTCGTATATATATATATATATACACAAATAAATCCAACTTTTCAAAAAACAAAAATTAACCATAGTAATCGTTTTTATCATTTTTTAAAAATCTTACGACGATTTCATGAAACTCAGAGTCACAGACTCTACAATATATATATATATATGTGTGTGTGTGTGTAAATGTACTATATATATATATATATATATTGACATCCACACACAGACTGTTTCGTTCTATCAGAACTCTTCAGTGTGGCTAGACACGTAGGATGCTCGAAGCCGGGATCGAAACCCATCCAACTTTATTTTAGACTAAGTCTCAGACCGCTCGGCCAACAAGCGTACCACGTTTTAAGGTATTTATGTAGCAACAGCAGCAGCGTCCGTTTGTTTCCATTTTTATACCCTATCGGCTACCAGAGTGCTCAATTCTTTTGAAGAGCTTTGCATTATGCGAGCGGCGGCCGACAATTCCTTCGCCAGAGTGCTCAACCCGAATGTTTGTGTTATCTGTGGTACATAAAAAATATTAGAATAGCTTTCAATAGAGCGCGTAGGGCATACAGTGAGAATCAAAATCACTGATAATTATCTGCTTGCCTAACATAAAAACACTTATGACATGCTTAGAGAACCTGTTTATTAAGTTTAGCTTTGCTGTGAACAAGGCAAGAATTATAAGGCGCCCGGGAGAATCGAACTCACGAAGAAAAATCTGCGAGCCTAGCCCATGAACCATTTCAGTAGCGAATATACTTTTATGCCAAAGTCACAAAAATTTTTGTGTGCCTTATTTTCTACAACGGACTTATATATATATATATATATATATATATATATATATATATGTATATATATATTGGCAGCATTTCTTCGTTGATACTAATTAGATTGAACGTTTTAGACATTTTTTGTCTATATATCTTTTTGTTAATCCTTTCGAATTGCCGTATTGATCTCATGATATTCGGTGGGAATTGGTTGATAAACTTTCCATTATTCGTTATTTCCCAAGTACTTTCTGCACAACTTTGGACCATCATCAGAGGATGGTTCGGTTCCTTTGTTTTAACCTTCGTAGGTTATTTAATGCCAAAGCTGTTCTCCGAGAAGAACAGTAGTGGTGCTATTTAACCCATAGCTGGGAGGATAAGGGGGTTCATACCTTTCCCAAGGGTATTTGCCCGAAAGTGAACGTAATAGCGCGACTGGAGTACGAACTCGCTTACTACGATTCCGCAGTCCATCGCTTTAACCATTACACCTCGAGGACACCACCATCATCAGAGGAGGATGTATTACAAAAGTGATAAAAGTACATTATTACTCAGTTCGGGTCAAACTTATCTATACTAAAACAGAACCACATTCATAACTGTAGTGTTTAATGAGCTAGGTTTGAATATTATTGTAAGTGTATTCGATTCTCCTTGGCGCCTTATATTTCGTGCCTGGTTTCAAACAAAGGAAACTGGGTCGTTTTGCGTTGGAGTTAGTTGTGTTGGGTTGGGTTTTATGGCATATATATTAAATATATATGTTAACATATATTGTACATATTTTAAAAAAATTTGCTTTTTTATTTTGCAAACAGTTTTATGGTTTTCAGCATATCTTCGAACCAAATTTTTTTAAGCCTTGGATTTGGTTTGGTTGGATTTTATGGCATATCAACCATTCTAGGTTATTTAATGCCAACTCCTGTTTATACATATATATTAAATATATATGATTTGGTTTGGTTGGGTTTTATAGCATATCAACCATTGTAGGTTATTTAATGCCAACTCCTCTTT
This sequence comes from Sepioteuthis lessoniana, assembly GCA_963585895.1. NCBI lineage: Eukaryota > Metazoa > Mollusca > Cephalopoda > Myopsida > Loliginidae > Sepioteuthis > Sepioteuthis lessoniana. The sequence continues at coordinate 154,443 of CAUZXS010003461.1, forward strand.
ATACATATATATTAAATATATATTATTTGGTTTGGTTGGGTTTCATGGCATATCAAACCATTGTAGGTTATTTAATGCCAAATCCTCTTTATACATATATATTAAATATATGTGATTTGGTTTGGTTGGGTTTTATGGCATATCAACCATTCTAGGTTATTCAATGCCAAATCCTCTTTATACATATGTATTAAATATATATGATTTGGTTTGGTTGGGGTTTTATGGCATATCAACCATTGTAGATTATTTAATGCCAAATCCTCTTTATACATATATATTGAATACATATGATTTGGTGGGGTGGGGTGGGTTTTAAGAAGCCCGAGCTCATTCTTTATTAAACAAATCATTTCAAGCATTTTTAACACGAATAATTCTATTTACTGTAAAACTAACAATTTGATATCAGTATTTTGTTTGCACACAGTTATATGGCTACACGTATATCGTTTTTGAGAGTTTGTTGGTAATTTTTTTTTCAAATGAGTCAGAACTAATTTATTTGTGCACAAGTATTGCTATTTTTTCAGTTATTGGCTTGGTTTTATAATATACCAACCATTGTGAGTTATATGGTACCAAATCCTCTTGAGACCTATATATTGGAATGTATATGATATGTACACACGTTTTTTGATAACATTTAAATTTGCCAGAGCTTATTTTCTGGCACACAGTTAAATAATTTCAGGTATTGTTATATATCACAAATATTTTAACACCATTCCTTTGTTTGTACACACACACACACACACACACACATACACACACACACACACACACACATATATATATATATATATATATATATATATATATATATACATGATTTTAAGTGAATAAGTATGTAAAAGTAACTTTGGCAAGCGTTGTCAAGTATGACCCGAAGGCTCCACTTCATTTGCTACTACATCAGCTGCACGGCCATTTACTTCCCATCTCTAAAACCATCCAAGTAAGACAAACAAGACATGTGGCAAACTTCTGGGGAAGCAAGGACAAACTCATGAGCGACGTTCTTCTATGGACCCCTACCCGGCCACTTACCTCCCATCTCTAAAACCATCCAAGTAAGACAAACAAGACATTCAGGACACTGCTGGAGAATCAAAGACAAACTCATAAGTGACGTTCTTCTATGGACCCATACACGGCCACTTACCTCCCATCTCAAAATCCATCCAAGTAAGACGAATAAGACATGGGGGAGACTGCCGGAGAATCAAGGACAAACTCATAAGTGACGTGCTTCTCTGGACACCTACACGGCCACTTACTTCCCATCTCTAAAACCATCTAAGTTAGACGAACAAAACATGCGGTACACTGTTGGAGAGGCAATGACAAACTCATCTGTTGTTTAACCATCAAGAATTTATCTACAACAGTTCTGTGTAGACACAGATGGAAAATCAGAGACATCCGTGCTCGCATCGTGACTTGATAATAATGATGATCATTCTTTTATATATATATATATATATATATATATATCTTTCCTCATTAGCGTGATGTACACCAAGTTCTGAAGACAAAGGTAAGTTTATTGTTACTACAATTTTCATTCAGGATTCAGAAGCAAAATATGGAATAATAAAAAAAAAAAACTTTTTTTCGTCAGTTTTCTCCAATTTAAAAAAAAAACGCTATTAATGTAAATACTATGATTAGCTTTATTATTCAAGCACTTTTTAAAAAAAAATTAGAATGTAGTTAAATATGAGTGCTTAAGAAAAGAAACGATAAAGAATCTATTATTTGCTTGACGCCGAAACCAAGCCAAGGTTTCTTTACCAACCATATACAAAGCAAAGAAAGAATTTTTACAGAAAAAAGAGCTTTTTAAGGAAAAGCGGGGGTTTATTATTGAACAGAAAACGAAAAGAAGTATTTTTAACGGCTCACGCTAGGGTGATTAAAAAGGACCTCATAACGTCAATGAGAAAGAACGCAAACTAAAATTTCGGCCCAGACCATAACCCCCTTAATTACGCTCTATGGGGCGTTTTAGAAGACAAAACAAATGCAACTTCCCATCCAAATATTAGGTCGCTTAAGACTGCATCTGAAGAGGAATGGAATAAAATGATGATGAATTTGTTTTGAAGGCATGCAAATCGTTTCAAAGACGTGTTGATACAATAATTGAAAAAAAAAAGAAATGGCGAACATATTGAGTAAATTTACTGTTATTTTGTTGTTATTTGTTTTTAAAAATTAAAATTCATTTTGTTTAATAATGGAGTCGTTTATTATCATTGTAGAATATTCCTAATCTTGCTCCTGCCCCACTGTACATTAATATTGATATAATTCCAATAGGTCTTCTTTAACATAAGAAATAGATAAAAATACTTGTGTGAATCAGAAGTTTTGAAATATCTTGATAGTCCCAAAAAATTACTCTGAATTGTCTAGCAGGACACATTGCGTAACGGTTATCATATCATATTTACCAACCCCTCCGCTCGGGCAGGATATGACACAAGGTCAATTTTTTAAGCGGAGTTTAACAGGTTTGAATTCAGAGTTTTTCCTTCTCCTAGACTAGTTGCCTCACCAAGGCTGAAGAACCTAGTCTGCCCGACTATTTACCCATAGCTGGAGGGAGAATAATTGGATTCATACCTTTCCCAAGGGTATTAGTGCTATGTGAAATGCAATCAGTCTCGTCCAGGATTTGAACTCGTGTCGCCGTGTCCATTTCCTGCGATGATAATGATTACACCACGGGCACCTCTAACGGTTATAGGCGTTGGTTCCTTAAGCTTCTAAGGCGACAATCATCTGGAGGTTTCAGGTTCAATCAGGCGAGTAAAAAGTACTTAACACTTGTACCCGGTTATGGGTAACGGAATCAGAACAGGCGACCCCCGTGGATTCAAAAAAGGACGTAATTCGAAGTTACGTGTAGGTTCCCGAGTTCGACAATCACCTGAAGAAGGCTAGAGGACATATCGACCGAAACGTTGTGGAAATAACAATAAAGATGAAGACAATAATCCGAAAACCCTTAATGATGAAAATCAACAAGCTTCGTCTCAGAAATTTAGACAGCTAAATATCTTGATAGCATGTGGCACGATTCGGTATCTCCGGGTCTTTTGCCAAGATTGTGAAGATGACGAACCACAGTGGACTCTGAAATACCGAGATGCCGAATTCATTTGATACTTTCCGAGTGTTATTCGTTGAATCTGTATCTAGAGCTGGGAGTACGGGTTTTAGTTCTACCCAAAACTGCCTGATCATCGAGATTGATGCTACATGTTTGAAAATTTTGGTTGCTGTACTGTGATCAACGGTGCCTTCACATTTGGTTCACCAAATATTTAGGCAAGTTCGAACTCCTAAGGCATATGCTCCTGAATTTGACTACGTTGCTGCACTTTCATCTGTGCGGCTTTCGAATCATACACGGAGTAAAGCAATGCACAATGTGTCAGCGCACCAAATATCATGATACTACCAACCACAGCAGGTACCTTTCCCGGCTTGAACTGCTTCGATCATGTGATATACACGCTTCAAATAAACACGCACCAAAATATTGTATAACATTAGACTCAAAATTGTATTAAAAAACAAAACGAAACAAATTAGATAAATAAGTTCGTCCAAAAAAAAAAGCAAAAAAAAACTTGATGCGACACTGTTATCTATTGATTTCTCTAATGCATTTGACTCCATGCACAGAGAAAAGATGGAGCAAATACTCCTAGCCAATGGTCTCTGCAAAGAAACCATTGCAACCATAATGATCCTCTATAAAACACCAAAGTAAAAGTTTGCTCACCGAATGGAGATATAGACTTCTTTGACATTATCGCAAGTGTTCAGCAAGTGGACACATTAGCCCCATATCTGTTCATAATCTGCCTAGACTAAGTACTTCAAACGTCGATAGATCTAATGAAAGAAACTTTCCTTACCTTGAAAAATGTAAGAAGCAGACGATACTCCACACAAACTACTAAGGACGCGGACTACGCTTCTGAAAAATACACCGGCCCAGGCCGAAGCCCTGCTGCCTAGACCGGAGCGGTCAGCAAGTGGCATTAGCCTCCATGTGAAAGCAGACAAAACGGAGTTCATGAGCTTTAATCAAAGAGGTGACATCTCCACATTAAATGTATAAGTTACCCTACCTCGGAAGCAACATCTCCTCTACGAAAAACGACGTCAATACGCGACTAGCGAAGGCATGGAGAGCTAGTGATAGGTTATCGGTCATATGGAAGTCAGACCTATCCGATAAAAACCCAATTTTTTCCAAGCAGCGTTCGTGTTCGTATTATTATTTAGATGCACCAGATGGACGCTTATTAAGCGTATTGAGAAAAAAGCTTAACGGCAATTGCACAAGAACTCTACCAGCTATATTGTTTGGGTTTTATGGCATATCAACCTTTGTAGGTTATTTAATGCCAAATCCATTTCTATACAAATAAACAATTCTTTTTCAAGCAATTCAGTTTAGCTTAAGTACACAGTTTAATTATCAAAAACATTTCTATTTCAAGCTATTCAGTTTAGTCAAATAGTTCTAATTCAAACAATTCAGTTTAGTATGAGTATAATTTTTGTTTACGCACAGTTAAATGTCAAAAAATTCAGTTTAGCTTAAATACAGTTTCAATGTCAAAAACTGTTCCATTTCAAACAATTCAGTTTAGCATAAGCACGCAGTTTAAATGTCAAAACAGTTCTATTTCAAACAATTCATTTTAGCATGAGTACGCAGTTAAGTGTTAAAACAGTTCCATTCAAAAAAATTCAGGTTTGCATAAGGACGCAGTTTAGTTCTATTTGACCCATAGATAGAACCTTATCAGGTACTACCACTCCGGGTCAGAGTGAACCTGAGAGCGACGGGGCAAGAGCTATGTTGAACAAATCCTGGGAAGAAATATCCTATAAAACAGCAGCTGTACGGCCACCAACCTCCCATCTCGAAAATCATCCAAATCAGACGAACAAGACATGCGGGACACTGCTGGAGAAGTAAGGACGGACTTATAAACGACGTTCTTGTATGGGTCCGTTCACAAGAACAAGCAAGTGTTGGACCTCTAGCTAGAACATATCTACAACAGCTCTGAACGGTTACAGGATGTAGTTTAGAGGACCTGCCAGAACCGATTGACGGTAGAGACGAACGGCGAGAGATATATGATATATATATATATATATATATATATATGTGTGTGTGTGTGTGTGTGTGTGTTGAAGAGTATATATCTAGGCTGCAAAGTTTTGTAAAAGATGATGGAACACTGTTTACTATTTTTAATCTTATTTTTTCAAGACTCTTTCTCATTTTTGGTCGTCTTAAAAACAAAATGCTACAAATAATTAAAACAGTCAACTCAACGCTACCCTTGAAGACGACCAAAAATATGGTCGAAAGCGCTACGGTAGAAGATGTGGGACAATTCCTTTACCATCTAGATCCCGACGCTAGAAAAATAACAAGGATCCTTAAAAAAATAAAGTTAAAAATTATTAAGTGTTCCATCGTCTATAAAAAAAAACTTGCTTGAATATATATATACATAAAATTTATATATATTTATAGAGTGTTCGCCAATGGTCCGGGAGACCTGGATTTAATCCCAGGTCGCGTCATACCAAACACTTTAAAAATAGTACTTGATACTTCCTTGCTTAACACTCAGCGATAGAGAGACGAACGGCGAGAGAGAGTTTGGGAAATCTGCGCTAGCAGCATTTTCCGCTTAAAATAATCTAAATCTGTAACATTATGAGAATGATATAATATAATATAAAATATCATAAAAAAAAGTAAAGTTGGCGACCATAGTCGAGGGTAACCCGAAGGCTCCCTTTTCGATAGCTACTACACCAATGTGTAGGGGAGGGCGCTACTCCTTCCCTGGATTGCTCTACTTTACCCTTGATCCGTACCTTATAATGCTGAGTGTTAAGCAAGGAGGCATCAAGTACCATTTTTTGAGTCTTTGGTATGACTCGACCTGGGATTGAACCCAGGTCTCCCGGGCCATTGGCGAACACTCTAACCCCTAGGCCAAGCCGAGTAAAAATACACAATTTTTTAGTTTTACTTGTCCGATATCCTAGTGAGCTTGTAATGACAATTCTGAAATCCGTTCCATCAAATATTCTATCAAGTGACTTCAGACGTGTTCATACATTCTAACGAGGATCATTAAATAAGTTTGCAAACTTTTTTCGTATGGGTACTTTTATTGATAGTACACATATGAAACTCTAGTCCCCTTCGAAGTAATCTCCTCCGGCTGCTATGCATTTGTTGTACCATTCCAACAACTTCTGGAAGGCCCCATTGAAGTCGTTTTGTGTGAGCGTGTCAATGACCTTCGTCACAGCCACTTTCATCTCAATTGTCTCATAAAGACTGACTGTGAGCTTAGGGAATAAGCAAAAAACACAGGGTGCAAGGTCTGGACTATAGGGAGGGTGAGGAAGTGTCTTGATGACCATCTTGGTCAAATAGTCTGTGACAAGGATGGAGTTGTGGACTGGTGCATTCTCCTACTGGAAATGCCACTGGCCCGATTTGAAGAGTGCTGACCTCTTCCGACAGAATCACTTCTTGAACTCCCTTAAAACCTCAACATAGTAACCCTAACCCTTTGGCCAAACAACTTTGGTGTATTGACTTCCTTACTCCTCCCTCACCTCTCATCATCCCTCACAGACTCCCTGCCTTCCTTGAATCTCTTATGACACTCAAAAACTGATGCTCGATTCATGCAAGATGGTCGAAAAGCAGTCTAAAACATTCCATATGTTTTGTGACATTTTTTCTAAGTTTGAAACAGAATTTTATTGCATATCGTTCTTCTAAAGTGTCCTCACGTCCAGATTGCATAGCTGTGACAATCAGTAGGGTGTATTCCAATTGCTGCTGTAGCTGTTCATTTGAACCTGAAATTATAAAAATTGGTAGAGCAATAACATACTAAATCTACGACAATTTTAAATGTCTTTACAAAAAAAGTCTGGAAACTTATTGAAAGCACCACATATCTAATGATCGGGCGCTTGAAACTCTGAGCCTGGCTATACAAAGTGATGATTAAGAAAAAGTTGTTAATTCAGTTGACGTAGCTGTGCTTGTTCAAATACTTTTCTTGTAGTTTCATAATTCAGTCTTTCTATCGATGTGAAATCGAAGGCCGTATTCTTTTTTGCTGAACAAGGGTGGTAACCATTGAAACAGCAACCCCAAATCCTCAAACAATTTCATTTTGGCTACCAGGATGTCAGCCATGTCATACCCTTTAGTTGTCAGTTGTATCAACTGGCCAAATATGGACAAGCGGTTGACAGATCTTGTATATACTTGTAGATATAAGTCGGTAAATCCTAGAGAATGTTATTAGTTGATTTGAGAGAGAGAGAGAGAAAGTAGGGGGGGTTACAGACAGACAGGAAGAGAAGAGAAAAAGCCGTACAAAGGATTAAAAATAATAGGGTAATACACACACACATATATATATATATATATACAAAGAGACAAATACTCAGAATCTGTGTGTGTGTGAGTGCACGTATGTATTTGTGAAAAACAGTTTGACAGATATACATATATATATATATATATATATACACACACATACATATAAATATATATATAAAGAGAGAGAGAGAGAGAGAGTTCGTGCGTGTGTGACTGAAAAACGCAAAGACGGAGACAGACAGACAGATATAGTGGTAGAGAAAACGCCATACAAATGATAAAAATGGATAGCAATAGACAAAATATATATATATATATATATATATATAGAGAGAGAGAGAGAGAAAGAGAGAGAAAGAGACAGACAGACAGACAGACAGACAATACGTGTGTGTGTGTGTGTGAGAGGGAGAGAGATAGAGCGCACGTTTGTGTTTGTGACAGAGTGACATATATATATACAAAGAGAGAGAGAGAGAGAGAGAGAGAGAGCACGAATGTGTTTGTTATAGACTAACTGACATATATATACGAAGAGCAAGAGGGAGTGAGAGACAGAGAGAGAACGTATGTGTTTGTGATAGACTAACTGACATATATATATATATACAAAGAGAGAGAGAGAGAGAGAGAAAGAAAGAAAGAAAGAAAGAGAAAGAGGGAGAGAGAGTGCACGTATGTGTTTGTGACAGACTGAAATATATATACAGAGAGAGAGAGAGAGAGAGAGAGAGAGAGAGTGCACGAATGTGTCCGTGATAGACTAACTGACATATTTATACAAAGAGAGAGAGTGTGTGTGTGTGTGTGTGTGTGCGTGCACGTATGTGTTTTTGACAGACTAACTGAAATATTTACAAAGAGAGAGAGAGAGAGAGAGAGAGAGAGAGAGAGAGAGAGAGAGAGAGAGAGAGCACATGTGTTTGTGATAGACTAACAAATATATACGAAGACAGACAGACAGACAGAGAGTGTGTAAAGGATTAGCTGGAAAGAACGTACAAAGCAAAGACAAAAAAGACAAGGGCGAAAGGAATCACAAAGATTGAAAAAAACAAAAACAAACAAAACTAGCAACGACAACAAAAAAAGAAAACTTTAAAAGTAAAAAGAAACTATAGAAACAAAACAAAAATAATAGAATAAAGAAACCGAAGAAGAAGCGGAAGAAAAAATACACACACACACACACACATATATATATATATATATATATATCAGAGCTGTCTGACATAAAGTTGGGCGGGTTTTGATCCTAGCTTCAAGCATTCTACGTGTCTAGCCACATTGAAGAGTTGTGATACAACGAAACAGTCTGTAGATGACAATATATATATATATATATATATATATATATATATATATATATTATAAAATTAATAAAGAATCTCGCAAAAGCAATAAAAATAACAAAAGAATCATATCAGTTTTTCAGCTTAACAAGTGCCCTATTATTGTTTAACAAAATGCCGGAAATTTCGGTATTTTCAATACGTGCCGCTGTTCAAGTTCATCGGGAAAAAAATTTAGTATTTTTTATTTGTGTGTGTGTGTGTGTGTGTGTGATATGAACTAATGTGACCATCAAACAAATCTTTCTTAATTCTTTCTTTCTTTCTTTCTTTCTTTCTTTCTTTCTCACGTCTCCTTCACCTCCTCCCTTGCTTATCTCTCATTTCTGTTTCCTGGCCTTCTCTTTTTCTCTTTCCGTCTCTGTCTCTGTCTCTCTATCTTTCTCTGTCTCCCGCTCTCTCTGAAGAATACTCCAACCGCATCTCTGCGGAGGGGTAAGATCTCTACCTCACTAAGTCTTTTTTATATTTCGGAAGAAAAATTATTTTACATTTAATAAAGGTGGTTCACTTTATAATTCTAATCCAATGTTGCATGTTCACCCATTTCTTAAAAGTAATTTAAAAAAAAAAACTACTTCCGAAAGTATAAAAAAAAAAAAATGAAACCGATTCAACTTGTCTGGCTGCTTGTCTTTTCCAGCACAAAGTGTTTTGAAAATGGGTGATCAGTCTACATTGAATTGAAATATGAAAGGGAGACTCTCCTTATAAAATATAAAATAATCATTTAGTTTGGAACAGAAACTAAAGGATTACTAAAGGGACTGGAGGACTTGGAAGTTGGCGGACGAGTGGAGGCCATCCAAACTACTACATTATTGAGACCGGTCAGAATACTGAGAAAGGTCCTGGAGACTTGAGGAGACTTGCTGTCACTCAAACTCCAGTGAAAGACCTTAAACTTACGCTGATGTGAAAAGCTCTAATGAGTAGATAATACAAATAATAATTTTAAAAAATGTACCTGAGAACAAAAAAACTACGGACTACGGATGAATCAATACAACGATTCGAAGACTATATAGAAAAACGCGGAGGAAAACTGATTACAGCCACCAGAAACAATCCTGACAACACGAGGACCAGCAGAACGACAATTACCAGAAAACAAAAATGAAATGAAAAAAAAAACTCGAGACGTTTTAAGCGAATAACAAGCTACATCTCACACGAGAAAATGAAGGAAGCTTTAAGAAATGGAAACTATAAAAGAGAAACTGAATCTCTTCTGTTAGCAACACAAAACAACGCCATAAGGACCAATCATATCAAAGCGAGAATAGATAAGACGCAACAAAACAACAGATGTAGGTTGTGTGGTGATTGAGACGAAACGATCAACCACATAATAAGCGAATGCAGTAAAATAGCACAGAAAGAATACAAGACTAGACACGGCTGGGTAGGTAAGGCGATCCACTAGGAATTGTGCAAGAAATTGAAATTTGACCATACAAGCAAATGGTATATGCACAACCCAGAATCTGTCCTGGAGAATGACACACACAAACCCCTCAGGGATTTTGACATACAAACGGACTACTTAATCTTATCCAGACGACCAGACCTTATAATAATCAACATAAAAAAGAACTTGCAGAATTGTAGACTTTGCTGTCACAGCGGACCACAATGTGAAACTGAAAGAAAGTGAAAAGAGGGATAAGTACCTCAACCTTGTTAGAAATTAAAAAAACTGTCGAATATAAAAGTGACGATTATACAAATTGTAATTGGTGTACTTGGTACAGTCACAGAAGGATTAATTAAGGGAAGGGAGGTGCCCGTGGTGTAATAGTTATCGTCGTAGGAAATGGACACGGCGACGCGTGTTCAAATCCTGGAACCGGCTAATTGCATTTCACATAGCACTAATACCCTTGGGAAAGGTATGAATCCAATTATTCTCCCTCCAGCTATGGGTAAATAGTAGGACAGACTAGGTTCTTTAGCCCTAGTGAGGCAACTAGTCTAGGAGAAGGAAAACTGTGAATTCAAAACTGTTAAACTCCGCTTAAAAGTTGACCTTGTGTCATATCCTGCCCGAGCGGAGGGGTTGGTAAATATAGATAAAGGGACGGGGGGACTAGGGAATAACGGGACGGGTGAAGACCGTCCGAACTACAGCATTATTGAGTTCGGCCAGAATACTGAAAAGAGTCCTGGAGGCTTGAGGAGACTTGCTGTCACTCAAACTCCAGTGAAAAACCATCAGCTAACGCTGACCCGAAAAACTCTCAAGGAGTAAAATAGTAAATTGACCTGAAAACGAGAAAACTCATAACCATACTAAAGGCTTTGCATCCCAGAGAAGACGTTGACAGAGTATATGTGTCAAGAAAAGAAGGAGGAAGAGGATTTATTAGCACTGAAAATAGCGTTGATGCATTGATACAATGATTTAAAAAAAGCACGGAGGAAGACTGATTACAGCGACCAGAAACAATACAGACAATGCGTGGATCAACGGAACAAAATTAACTAGAAAACAAAACTGAAATTGTGACGATACCCACTCGGCCCCCACGTTACATCAACTTCTTCGAACCATTTCACTTCTTTACGGCCGGTGATCAACTAGTGGTTCCGATAGGGGCATCGCACATTTCTTTGCGGCTACAAGTAATACAATCAAGGGAGTGGGAGAAATAGAACAAACGAACAATATGCTTGGGTTAATTCAAGCGCAAGAAGGGAGTTATGCAACACTGCATTTCCTGTGTGCATATGTAGACTAACGCTAGCGCAGATTCTAGCGAAAATTCAACAACCCCACAAGGAATGCCAACCCATCTTGATCGGTCTTCTTTCTCTGGTCCTGGACACACTCATGCCGATTGGTCTCTCTGCTGTCCTGTGTCGACTGCCTCCCTCCGTCGTCCCTCTCCAACTGCCCACTTCTCAGTCCCTTTGTCTCACTCTCTGACTGGCGTTCCCTTCCTACTTCCGGTCACGCCGAGATCTCAAGTTCAAAACCCTTTGTCTGGTTTCGCGCCAAAATAGACAAAGGGATCGTCTGCTTGGCGGACCACCTACATAGTGTTTCAAAATGAAGAACAACTGTACGGATCTTTCAAGCGACAAACAAGCTAAATCTCACTCAAGAAAACGTTGACATAGAGAAGAAAGCTAAATCTTATGAGAGAAACAGGATCTCATCTAACAGTAAAATAAAACAACGCCATCAGGACCAATTATATCAAAACAAGAGAATGAGACACATAGAATTCTATGAGATTTTGAAATACAAACAGAAAACAAAAAGAGACAAGCAAATCTTGAGAATTTTGCCGTTTCAGTGGGAAAATAAAAAGAGAGCAAAATAAAGACGAGGACTTCGATCTTGCCTGAGGGCTGAAAAGGTTGTGGAAAATGAGAGTGACGTTGATACCAAGTATTGTTAGCGCACAAAGACGTGAAAAAGAGACAGTAAAAACAGGAAATTCTTATAATTATTGTTATTTGATTTGATTTGGTTTGATTTCATCATCATCATATCGTGCTGGCAGCACGGATATCCCTGACCCTCTCTCGCCACTCCTCCCTATCGTTCATCACCCTAGGTAGGTCTTCAGGACAACAACCTGTATCCTCACATAGCTGCTGAATGTACGTTCGTGCTGGTCGTCCTGCTTTTGCGCGGCCATGTGTGGGGATCCATAAGAGTACATCTCTTATGAGCTCATCTCTGCCTCTCCAGCAATGTCCTGCATGTCTGGTTCGTCTAACTTGAATAGTTTTCGTGATAGGGGGCAGGTGGCCGTACAGTTGGTGTCTTGTGGGGTGTTGCTGCCAGGACTTGTTCAGGATTAGCATATCAATCATTCTACATTATTTAATGCCAAATCCTCTTTATACATATACATTAAATATGTACGATTAGGTTTGGTTGGGTTTTATGGCACATCAACTATTGCAGGTTATTTAATGCCAAATCTTTTTTATACATATATATTAAATATATATCATTTGGTTTAGTTGGGTTTTATGGCATATCAATCTTCGTAGGTTATTCAATCTCAAATCCTCTTTATACATATATATAAAATATATATGATTTGGTTTAGTTTGGTCTTATGGCATATCAACCATTGTAGGTTATTTAATGCCAATTCCTTTTTATACATATTTATTAAATATATATGATTTATGTTTTAAAATGAGACTGAGCTCATTTTTTTCATTCAGTTAAATGGTTTCATTTATATCTAATACAAATACACAGTTAAATGTAAAAACAGTTCTATTTCAAACAATGCAGTTTTGCATAAGTACATGGTTTAGTTCTATTTGACCCATAGAGTTGACATGCCGTTAAAATAAATCAGTCAATAACTGAATTTTTTGTCAGGAAGTAACCACTAGGCCATCATACCATTAAAAAATGTCTGAGGTTGTAAATCCGAAAAGGCCGAAAATAACCAGTCTTCATGACTGAATATAAGTTATTTTTTGCGTTTAGTTTCTTGCTAGTTGGTCCTCTCTCTACCCTCCCTCTCTCTCTCTCTTTCTTTCTTTCACTCTCTCACTATCTCTCTCCCACTCTCATAGACACTTACGCACGCACATCCACCTCTTTATATATATATATATATATATATATATATATAATTGTTTATTGGTCAAGCTGTCGCCGCTGTGTCTACAAGTTACAAATCATAGCCTGGTTGTATAATAATTTGAACAGACAGTTTCTCTTTCCAAGTATATAAAACCGATTCTTTTTAAGTCACGTACGTTTTTTCTTTTTTGTTTTTTGTTTTTTTGATCTGCTTGACACAAAAGATTTTACAAGATTATAATAATGATAATAAAAAGAAGAAGAAAAAGAAGAAGAAAACTAATTACAATACCTAAGGCTTTACATCCCAGTGACGACGTTGACAGACTACGTGTTTCAAGAAAAGAGGGAGGAAGAGGACTTGCCCGCATTGAAGACAGCGTTGACGTATCGATACGACGACTCGAAGACTATATACAAAAACACGATGGAGGACTGATTACAGCCATCAGAAACGATACTGATAACACGATGGAAAACAGAATGACAATAACTAGGAAACAAAAATGGGAAGGAAAACAACTCTATGGGCGGTTTAAACGATTAATAAACAACATCTCACACGACAAAACCTGGACCGGGCTAAGAAAAGGAAACTTTAAAAGAGAAACAGAATCTCTCCTAATTGCAGTACAAGACAACGCCGTAAGAACCAATCATATCAAAGCGAGAATAGATAAGACTCAACAAAATAGCAAATGTAGACTATGCGGTGACAGAGATGAAACCATCAATCACATAATAAGCGAATGCAGCAAATTAGCACAGAAGGAGTACAAAGCGAGACACGACTGGGTTGGCAAGGTGATCCATTGGGAAATGTGGAAGAAATTTAAATTTGACCATACTAATAAATGGTATATGCACAACCCAGCTCCTTTCCTAGAAAATGACACACATAAACTTCTTTGGGACTTTAACTTACAAACGGATCAATTAATCCCGGCCCGGAAACCAGAACTTATAACAATCTACAAAATGGAGAGAATTTGCAAAATTGTCGACTTTGCTGTCCCGGTGGACCACAGAATAAATCTGAAGGAAAGTGAAAAGAAGGATAAGTACCTAGACCTTGCTAGAGTATCGAAAAAGCTGTGGAACCTGAAAGTGACGATTGTGCCCATTGTGACTGGTGCTTTTGGCACAATTACTAAAGGATTATTAAAAGGCCTGGAGGACTTGGAGGTTGGCGGACGGGTAGAGACTATCCAAATGACAGCATTGCTAAGAACGGCCAAAATCCTGAGACGAGTCCTGGAGACTTGAGGAGACTTGCTGTCCCTCAAACTCCAGTGAAAAACCATCGGCTAACACTGATGTGAAAAACTCTAAAGGAGTAAAAATAATAATAATAATCATCGATAATAGATAAGACACCACAAAACAGCAGATGTAAGTTACGTGGAGATAGAGACGAAACGATCAATCACATGATAAGCGAATGTAGCAAATTAGCGCAAAAGGAATATAAGACTAGACATGACTGGGTGGGCAAGGTGATCTACTGGGAAATGTACAAGAAATTTAAATTTGACCATACCAACAAATGGTATATGCACAACCTACCACCTGTCCAAGAAAATAACACACATAAACCCCTATGGGACTTTGACATATAGACTGATCACCTAAACTCGGCCAGAAGACCAGACATAATAATAATCAACAAAGAGAGAGAGAGAAAGAGAGAGGGAGAGAGAGAGAGAAAATTTGCAAAATTATAGACTTTGCTGTCCCGGTTGACCACAGAATAAAACTGAAAGAATGTGAAAAGAAGGATAAGTACCTCGACCTTGCTAGGGAATTAAAAAAAAACTGTAGAACATGCAGGTGACAATTATACCAATTATGATTGGTGCTTTTGGTAAATTAATTAAAGGGTTATAAAAAGGACTGAAGGAGTTGGAATTTGGAGGACGAGTGGGGACCAGCCAAACAATAGCATTATTGAGAACGGTCAGAATACTGAGAGGAGTCCTGGAGGCTTAAGGAGACTTACTGTTACTCAAACTCCAGAGAAAAACCATCAGCTAACACTGATGTGAAAATCTCTAAAGGAGTAGATTATAATAATAATAAGGCGAGAGACGACGGAGTTGGCAAGGTGATCCACTGGGAAATGTGCAAGAAATTTAGATTTGACCATACGAACAAATGGTATATACACAATCCAGCAGCTGTCCTAGAAAATGACACACTTGAACGCCTTTTGGACATTGACATACAAACGGATCACCTAATCTCGGCCAGAAGACCATACCTTATAATAATCAACAACAAAAAAAGAGAATTTGCAAAATTGTCGACTTTGCTGTCCCAGCTGATCACAGAAACTTAAACAAAGTGAAAAGAGGGATAAGTATCTAGACCTTGCTAGAGAATTGAAAAGATTATGGATCATGAAGGTGACAATTATACTAATTGTGATAAGTGCTTTTGGTACAATAACTTAAGAATTATTAAAGGGACTAGAGGGCTTGGAAGTTGGCGGACGAGTGGAGGCCATCCAAACTACAGCATCATTGAGACCGGTCAGAATACTGAGAAGAGTCCTGGAGACTTGAGGACACTTGCTGTCACTCAAACTCCAGTGAAAAACCATCGGCTGATGTGAAAAGCTCTAATGACTAGATTATACAAATAATAATTTTTAAAAGATCAACCTGAGAACAAAAAACTACGGACTTGCCAGCATTGATGACAGCGTTAATGGATCAATACAACGATTCGAAGACGGAGGAAAACTGATTACAGCCACCAGAAACAATCCTGACAACACGAGGACCAGCAGAACGATAATTACCAGAAAACAAAAATGAGAAGAAAAACAACTTAAATTAAAGTGATCCACAGGGGTTGTGCAAGAAATTAAAATTGGACCATACGAACAAACAGTAAATACACAACCCAACATCTGTGCTGTAGAATGACACACACAAACTCCTCTGGGATTTTGACATACAAACGGATCACCTAATATCAGCCAGACGACCAGACCTTGTAATAAGCAACAAAAAAGAGAACATTCAAAATTGTAGACTTTGCTGTCCTGGCTGACCATAGAATGAAATTGAAAGAAAGTGAAAAAAAAAGGATGAGTACCTCGACATTGCTAAGGGAATTGAAAAACTGTGGAACATGAAAGTGACGATTATACCAATTGTAATTGGTGCTCTTGGTACAGCCACTAAAGAATTGGTAAATGGACTGGAGAACTAGGAAATAAAAGGACGAATGAAGACCATCGAAAAAACTACTGCCAGAATACTGAGAAGACCATCCAAATTAGACGAACAAGACCCTGCTGGAGGAGCAAGGTCGAACTCATGTGTGACGTTCTCTGGTGGACCCTTTCACACTGACGTTCAAGTGTCGGACGACCAGCTAGAACTCATCAACAACAGCTCTGTGCGGAAACAGGATGTAGCCGGAAAGACCTGCATGAAGCGATGGATGATAGGGAAAATCCCTGCAAGCAGCGCGACATGATAATTATATATATATATATATATATATATATATATGTATAATTATATTTTTGGTACATGAGAATTTATATAAAGAAATAAATTATGAAATCATTGGTAAAAAGAGGGGGTAATATTCTAAAATAATAAAAAAGCGAGGGCCCTTTCGTCCGACACTTGTCAAGCTTAGTCACCGGAAAAATTTTTTAAAACGGGGTTTGAATTAATTAATAGGATTAAGGAGACGAGGTGAAAAAAATCAAGTCACCCCAGTCTCCAACAGTTCCCCAAAAATATTCAAAATATGAGTGCTTAATTGTCTGCACAGAGGTGGGGGGGCGATTTATAGCAATATAAATCGCCTCCAAAACTTTAAGGTGAATTTTGTCTCTGGTTCTGTGCAGAAGAGAAAAGCAGTCATTTTCATAGTTAGTCCAGCAACTATTTATGGTAAGCAAATGCTCACCAAAATTGTTCATGCAGTGATATATATATATATATATATATATATATATATATATATGTCACTGCATGAACAATTTTGATGATATCAAAGTCCTGATGAAGGTTATTAAAACCAAAACGTTTAACGTTGGCTTTACATCAAAATAAATTCATCTAATTTGGATTTTTCTGGTTTTTTTTTACCTTCTTCATACTGTCGGATTTAGATCCATGTTTACTTATATATATATATATATATATATATATATATATGTCTGTCTGCTGATTGTGTGATCCACATGAAACTTTAAGTAATGGATTCTTAGATTTCATGAATTCGAATTTTTAAATCAAAACCTACCCTTTTTTATTATGCATTTTATCACTTTTATTATATATATATATATATATATATATATATATATATATGCGGGTGGTCGTTAATTTGATAAGGTAAATTTTGATACCGGAAAAGCAATTGGAAGGACTATTTAGAATTGAATTTTTTTAAGGAAATAAATAGTGATGGGTCCTTTGTGTCTCAGAAAAATGTCAGCATATCCTTCTTTACTGATCGCAGTGCCCGAAACTTTTCTTTAGCGGAGAGTCAGTGTGTTTCCACTCCATGAGCTGTCTTTTCGATTCGAGTTTGTAATAGCTAACGCATATTTATAGCATTTGTAAAGATTTGATGCTCTGTCTGATCGAATGGCTTTTTGGCAAAAACATTCATCTCCGTATATATCACACATTTCACATGGTTTGCTTTTTTCTTCTACCAAAAATTTGATGACAGACCTCTGCTCAAGCTGTGGGGTATTTTGTTTGATTTAGTGGGATTTCGAATAGCTTCAAAACCTATTTTTGCGAGATTGAAATGATAATCAGCAGGAAACCTAAATTCTGAAAAAAAAATTATTTTGCTTTTTTCAAAAGAATTCGTTTTATTCATTGAATGAACCTCGAATATCAGAATTAAAAAAGTAAAATACTTAATTTTTTGGCTAAATCAAAAAAAAAAAATTTTATTATCTCTTCGAGAAGATTATAAAAACAAAACGGATATTATTAGTTATTATTTATTTACAAACTTTGCAAAAAATGTAACCAAGACTATGAATATGTTGTTGTATAGCCATGACTAACTCTACAAATTCATAGTACGTATACATCTACATATGCATGCAGAATCATAACAACCACACAATAAAGACGAGCGACACAGTTCTTTTAGAAAAATATACCTTTCACTTTATTTGAAAGGGTTGCGTGTGAGAGGGAGTTGGAGACCGAACAGAACTGCAACATATTGACCCCCACTCTATTGGCCATAACCACGTTTCTTTTCCGTTCTCCTGGGCTGCTAAACCGAAGACCTGATGGCCCAGCCTCTATGGGACATGATTCTCATTCCAGCATCTTCTCTCCACCTCGTCTGATCTCCAAACTGATTAATCGGGTGCTTCCTCAGCTGGGTGCTGGCTTTCTCTATCGCATCTTGTCTCCAACTCGTCTGATCCCCAACTGGTCTGATCTCCAACTCTCAATCGGGGGCCTGAGGGCTCCCTCTGCTGAGTGCTGGCTTTCTCTACCGCATCTTGTCTCCAACTGATTGAATTTCGTGTGCACTGAGTTATATAATAGTTCAACGTCCACCTTCTTTTTGTGGGCGTCACAAATTGCACTCATTCAACCGATCCACCGTCAAGGTTGTGCTCTGCTATTCCTCGACCGGATGCACCTGTTATTTACACAGGTGCCTTTCCTATTTTGACAGTCCGGCCGGATCGTAGGTCAATATACAACATATGTGAACGCCCGAAAATGAATTGACGCCTTGGTAAAATTTTATTCAATAAGTCCATTTTCAAAACAAAGTTGATGCTTTGTCTAATGCCGTAATCTTTTATTTACCATATTCACAGGCTATTATATATGATATTACATTTTATAGGTAATAGCGATGTTGAAATTTTCTGGTTGGACTTAAGGTCAATAGGTTATATGCTCTACTAGGCATTGTGACTATAACTGGACCAATGCGCTGAGTCATGATTCAGATATAAAGGCATACTTGATTAGCTGTACAATTGCTAGGCAACAGCGATGCAAAAATGGGCATTCTTCTGTCATTGCTCAGGCCGCTCACGATAATATTTGTCACTGTCTCCCACCAGACAGAACTTGACACAAGGTCAAAAGCCCGAAGGCTGATTAAAGTGGGGATAAAGGGGAAGGGAAGGTCGGGAACGAGCCGAGACTCGAACCCTGCTAGTCACTGACTCACTAAGTGCAATGTGGATCTAATGAGTCAAGCCGTATCACGGACCTAAATCTAGGTCCGGGCACGTATGCCAGCAAATAGCTTGAACTAGACCGTGAGGTCTAGTGCTATACAAGGGGTCTGAAAAGCAGCTCGCCCACCCGAAGGTTGCCCAACCGAAGCTGGGGGCCTATTCGGCCCCGAGTCTGCTCTTGGTTTCGATCGCCCATCCGGCACGAATGCCAGACGGCCCAGCCAAAAGGCCGAGAAGCGATCTCTATCTACATCTGTTCATCGTCACAAATACTGGATTTTACGGGTTAAAGGTTGATCACCGCAGATATGAATAAATAGCATGAGCAAAACCGACAAGTTTTCCCAGCAAATAAAATTCTCTGTTTGTTTGTGGTGGAGACGAATCATCCTATTTAAGTGAGATGATTGTATATAATTGTCGTAATAGATAAAAAGGGCATTTTTCTCTTGGTATCACAAAGCCTTATTTTTTATATTTTCAGGAATTTTCGCTCAGGTTGGGTGATCAGGGTCGACCCTAAACTCTTGAAAACATTTATTGCTATTAGATAAGTTTTACTGTGTCTCTCAATAGTTCCTGCTGTTTTAAAAGGGTCAACCATCTAAGCACTGATCAAGCTCGAAGTTGCTTAACTTTTATGATTTGGTTGATTTGTATTGTTATTTACTGAGTTTTACTTAGTCTGGCACATGGGTCTCAAGTTGCTTACAGTAACAGCTGTTATTGAAGTCACTCATCAAAGAACTGATCTGAGTGATTCATCGTTGCTTAACTTTCATGATATGAAAAAAAAAATGACAATGCAAAAGATAGACAAGAGAAAGGGAAAGTATAAAGAAAATAACAAATCAAAAGAAGATGAAGAAAAAGAAGAAGAAGAACACAAAATATAAAAGAGGAAAAAAGAAAAAGAAGATAAACTATAAAAGAAGACGAAAAAGAAAAAGAAGAAAAAGAAGGGAAGAAGAAGAAATGTAAAATAATAAAAGAGAAGGAAGAAAAAACATTGAAGAAGAAGAAGAAGAAGAAGAAGAAGAAGAAGAAGAAGAAGAAGAAGAAGAAGAAATATAACAGAGGAAGGAAAGAAAAAGAAGATAGAATATAAAAGAAGAAGAAAAAGAAGGAAACAAGAAGAAATGTAAACGAAGAAAAGAAAAAGAATACAAAACATTGAAGAAGAAGAAGAAGAAGAAGAAGAAGAAGAAGAAGAAGAAGAAGAAGAAGAAGAAGAAGAAGAAGAAGAAATATAAAAGAGAAGAAGAAGAAGAAGAAGAAGACCTGATATAAAAGAAGATAAAATATAAAAGAGAAGAAGAAGAAGAAGAAGAAGAAGAAGAAGAAGAAGAAGAAGAAGAAATACCTATAAAAAGGACAAGATTATAATAAGGAAAAATGAGCAATATGAAATATTGGTTTAT
This sequence comes from Sepioteuthis lessoniana, assembly GCA_963585895.1. Classification (NCBI taxonomy): domain Eukaryota; kingdom Metazoa; phylum Mollusca; class Cephalopoda; order Myopsida; family Loliginidae; genus Sepioteuthis; species Sepioteuthis lessoniana. The sequence goes on from CAUZXS010003461.1 coordinate 175,459, forward strand.
AATATCGAAACGCACTTAATACAGACTTGGTGACGTCGTTGTTATATTTGTGGTAATCTTGGTATTAGCGAATCCTGTTGCACGACACTGTTTATTAATGACTAAAGAATTAGCTTTCACGGTGGGAGGGAATTCGTTTCCGGGAATAGCCTGGCTCATTATCTTTGAAAAGGAGGGTGTGTACCCAGAAGATAAATGCAGCAATGTTTTGCTAAAATATTTTAACCCTCAGAATGTTTTATACCCAACCCTGCCGAATACTCTTTTTACACATATATCAAATACTTAGTGCCTTCAATAGGTTTCCAGACTTTTTTGTACAAGCATTTGAAATTGTCGCAATAAAATTGTTTTAAACTTCGAAAAAATGCCACAGAAACAACGCATGGAATGCTTCAGACTGCTTTTCGACCATCTTGCATGAATCGAGCATCAGTTTTTGAGTGGCATAAGAGATTCAAGGAAGCCAGGGAGTCTGTGAGGGATGATGAGAGATGTGGGAGGAGTAAAGAAGTCAGTTGACCAGAGTTGATTGGCCAAAGGGTTAGGGTTAGGGTTACTCTGTTGAGCTTTTAAGGGAGTTCAGGAAGAGATTCCGTCGGAAGAGGCCATCACTCTTCAAATCTGGTCAATGGCAATTCCACCAGGACAATACAACAGTCCACAACTCCATTCTTGTCACAGACTATTTGACCAAGATGGGCATCAAGACAGTTCCTCACCCTCCCTATAGTCCAGACCTTGCTCCCTGTGACTTTTGGTTATTCCCTAAGCTCACAGGCTGTCGTTATGAGACAACTGAGGAGACGAAAGAGGCTGTGACGAAGGTCATTGATACGCTCACACAAGAGGAATTCCATGGGGCCTTCCAGAAGTTGTTGGGACGGTAGAACAAGTGCATTGCAGCCGGAGGAGATTACTTCGAAGGGGGGTAGAGTTTCATGGGTGTACTATCAATAAAAGTGCCCATACGAAAAAAATGTCTGGAAACTTATTTAATGATCCCCGTAGTTGGTCCTTATGGCGTTGTTTTGTATTGCGATTAGAAAAATTTCAGTTCCTCTCTTGAATTTTCTTTTTTGTAACAATGTACTAACATAACCTCCATTATTTCCGAGAACTTTCTTCGATCTGTCAACAAGCTTATTGATGAAATTAGATTCTGTAGGTTTCGATGCAAAATATGATACCAACTCGTTTTCAGTCTCTTCTCTTGATGCCAACCCAAGACCATCTAAAGGATTCCGTAATCCCTTACAAAAGTAATAATCAGAAGGAATAAGCACAAGAGAACATGAAGGATGAAGCAATTTTTTCCTGTTGAGCTCTTCAAAGAGACCTTTAGTCAACTGAGCTTTGTAAGAACGGGCATTATTGTGATCCTATTTACCAACCCCTCCGCTTGGGCAGGATATGACACAAGGTCAATTTTTAAGCGGAGTTTAACAGGTTTGAATTCAGAGTTTTCCTTCTCCTAGACTAGTTGCCTCACCAAGGCTGAAGAACCTAGTCTGTCCTACTATTTACCCATAGCTGGAGGGAGAATAATTGGATTCATACCTTTCCCAAGGGTATTAGTGCTATGTGAAATGCAATCAGTCTCGTCCAGGTTTTGAACTCGAATCGCCGTGTCCATTTCCTACGACGATAACCATTACACCACGGGCACCTCCACAATATCGTGATGGAGAATGACTCCCTCTCTGTTGACTTAGGAGGGACGTTTTTTTTGTCCAAAATTGTTCTCAAACAAGGACGTTGATTGCTGTAGAGATTAGAAGTGTTTATCTTATTAATCTCTTTCAGTTTTTAAAGGACAATTCCTGGAATATCCCACCATACACTCGTTATGATTTTCTTTGAATGAAGGCCTCTTCCCGATTGCTGAGCAGATCTGTTTCTTCACCTGATCCACTGATGACGGCGTTTGACATTATAATGGATTATCTCCGGATCCCCAATTAACAAGCCAGTCAAGAAAAGGAACCTGACGGTTTCAAATAAGATATGAATCACTAGGAAGAAGCCGTTGCAGATACTCT
>CAUZXS010003462.1:0-17295 GCA_963585895.1 Sepioteuthis lessoniana
GTGACCGTGGTGTAAGGGTATGGACACGGCGACACGAGTTCAAATCTTCGACCTGACTGATTGCATTTCACATAGCACCTTGGGAAAGGTATGAATTCAATTATTCTCCCTCCAGCTATGGGTAAATAGTAGGGCAGACTAGGTTATTTAGCCTTTGTGAGGTAACTAGTCTAGGAGAAGGAAAACTCTGAATTCAAACCTGTTAAACTCCGTTTAAAAATTGACTTTGCGTCATATCCTGCCCGAGTGGAGGCGTTGGTAAATATGATATATATATGTATGTATGTGTATATATATGTGTATACGTATGTATATATGTGTGTACATATATACACATATATGTATATATATATGTATACGTATATAAATGTATATATATATTTGTATATATATACATATATATATATATATATATATATATATATATATATATATATGTATATATATGTGTATATTTATATATATGTATATGAGAGATATGCCCTTGAAAATAGTGGTTTTAGGGAAAAGGTTACCAATCAAGAATAAAATATACCTAATGATATTAATAAAGAAAATAAGAAGTAAAATCAAAAAAATAGAAAAAGAAAAATTATATTGTTTAAGCCCCTTTTTGTAGACTAGCTAGTATAAATATCGGTAAATATTTTTTGAAATCGATAGATAAGTACTTTAAACATGAAAATATACTACATAAAATATCTAATAGAAAAACGTTAAAAAATAATTACTCCTGCGCGAAAAATATTTTTCAAATAATCAATAATCATAATAAAGAGATAATTAAGGAATTTTATGACCGAACGAATAATACTAATAATAATAGTAAACCTCAAATGAATTGTCTCATGAATGGATTATGTAACTTAGATAATGTAGTATACCAAGGAATTATTTACTCAAAAGAAAATGTTAAGGATAGAAAAACTTATATAGGAATTTCCTCGACGAAATGGAAATCTAGATACGCTAATCATAAATTTTCTTTCTCCCATGAATATCTGAAAAACCAAACAGCCCTATCTAAACATTTTTGGAGTTTGAAAAATAAAGGTTTAACCCCTGAGAATCATTGGTCCATATTGAAAAAGACGAATACTCCAAAATCCTTTGATAGTTGATGTAATCTGTGCCTAGAAGAAAAAATACAAATAATGAAACCTGAAAAATTATTAAATCAGCGATATGAATTAATAGCTAGATGTAGACATAGGAATAGATTTAAACTATAGACAAATTATCATAGATAATGTTTAATTAACCAAAACATAGGATTAATTTGAGATTTGAGATGAAATGAATAAAATAAAATAAAATAAAAAGATGAGAAGAAACCATGTGATGTGTACGTACTTTTCAAAGGAAGGGTAACAGAATTAATAGGCACGAATATAAATTTTGAATTTTAAATTTAAATTTTAAATTTTGAATTTAATTTAAGTATTACTGTATCCTTACGTAAGGTTATTAAGGAATGTTGTACTTCCCTAAATTATTATTAAATCTGGAGTTTTAAGTTGAAATGTATTTGGAATTTAAAAATTAAAAAAATTAATTTACAATAATTCCAACCGGTAATAAAAACTAAAAATCGGAAGTGGGCTAAATGGGGAGGAAACTCTTCACCCCTGTTCTACCTCCTCCCACCCTTCCTTCCTGCGTCTATTCTGAATTATTTTATCCATTAGATCTGAAGAAGACCTGTTATTTTTGGTGTTATTGATTCATATCAATACCCATAACATGATGGAAATAAATTTATAATCCTAATGTGCCGGTTTTTGTTTTTCTTAAAGAAATATATATATATATATATATATATGCTTGTGTGTAGATCCATGAATGCATATGTATACATGAGTATATATAAAAGTAAAGTTGGCGATTGTAGTCGACGGCGACCCGAAGGCTCCCTTTTCAATAGCTACTACACCAAGGAGTAGGGGAGTGCGCTACTACTTTCCCTGGATTGCTCCACTTCACCCTTGATCCGTACTTTATAATGCTGAGGGGGTATCAAGTACCATTTTTGAGTCTTTGTTATGAGTTGACCTGGGATTGAACCCTGGTCTCTCGGTGTTGTGTGTCGACCCCCCACACATATATACATATATACAGTTGTGTGTGTGTGTCGACATATATGCAAGGTACGTGTGGTGTAATGGTTATCATCTTAGGAAATGGACCCAGTGACCTGAGTTCAAATCCCTGACTTAGCCGTTTGTATTTCACATAGCGCTAATGCGCTTGGGAAATTTATGAATCCAAATATTCTCCCGTCAGCCATGGATAAATAGTAGGGCAGACTGTTTCTTTAACCTTAGTATAGAAACCAGTCTAAGAGAAGAAAAACTCTGACTTCAAACCTTTTAAACTCCGCTTAAAAATTGAATTTGTGTCACCTCCCGGGCGTGCAGATGATATTTGTCGCTGCCTGCCACCAGACAGGAGTTGACACAAGGTCAAAAGCCCGAAGGCCGATTTAAGTGGTGATGAAGGGGAATGGAAGGTCGGGAACGAGCCGAGACTCGATCCCTGCAAGTCATTGACCCACTAAGTGCAATGTGGGTCTAATGAATCAAGCAGTATCACGGACCTAAATCTGGATTCGGGCACGTATGCCAGAATATAGCTTGAACTAGACTGTGAGGTCTAGTTCTATACAAGGGGTGCATAGGGGTCTGCTCCTGGGCGTGCAGATGGCTTAATAAATACATACATGAATATATATATATATATATATATATATATATATATATATATATATATATATGCGTGTGTGTGTGTGTGTGTGTGTGTGTGTGTGTGCATAAAGTAATACCCATAGCTTGTGGGGGTGAGGAATGAGTTCATAACTTTTCTGGGTGTATTAGTCTGAAAGTGACCGTAATAGCTCAAACTCCTATATCACCATATCGTAGTCCTGCGTCACGACGTGAAGAGGACTCTTTCTTCTATTATGTTGTTAGGTAAACAATCTGTTTTGGTAGCTAGATTTTAACGGTACATCAACCGGTCTTGGGTTATTTTATGCCTAGACGGTAAGGCATCGTGTTCATTGCATGTTTATATTTACATTTTTTGTGTTGTTGTTTCTTAAGAGTTTTTTTTTTTTACTCACAATTATATGGTATTAAATTAGTTGGCAACTCTTCACTCACTAGATCTAAAGTCTTACCATCATGTGCAGTTTTATAGGATGAAAGCTGTTTTGAAGTTTCGGATCTTCAGCATTTTATTTCATTGTTATTTGACTAGCAGAAAGATAACTATAAAAGCGTCGTGTTTGAGTGATCATACTTTAAAAAAAAAGTCATTATCTATCGGATAACATATTTTTCTGATAAGCTTAGGGATTTGGTTTTTATCTTAAAGGAAAACGTGTCAGATATTTGTTGGTACCAGATACAAAGATGCGTCCACAAAACGTCCTTGACTCCGGTATATACTAATAATTAAAATTAGTAATCAGAGACTAAGATGTTTATATTTGGCTAGAACGCGATTTTTTTATCTGCTTGTTTGAGTTTTTGCGATACATAGTTCTCGATTTTTCAAATCTCTCATTTGGTTACGTAAACTGAATTTACAATGATCATAGATCTTCTGCGGGGTAAAAGCATTGGCAACGCCCTTCGGATAAGTATATAGTCTGAATATAGAACTGTTCCAATGTCCTTGTACGAAAACTGGCAGAAATATCTCCCACTACGTCTGCAATGAGGTACTGATACGGCCCGTGACACAAATTGCTCGCTTACGTAGGTGAACAGTGGAGATTTGAACAAAACATAGCTGTGTGTATTATCAGAAGTTAAACAGTAGTCAAGCCGTCTTGATCCAGACGAGTCCCCGGTACGAAACTAAAGGAGAAGCTGCTAGTTCTGTATAAAGATTGACTGAGTTATAAATTTGATTTTATCTATGAATCTATTGGTCATAGGTCGACGTTTATCGTTATCCAACTTGAAAGATTGATTATCGATTATGAATGAATAGGATTTGAATCGGTAATTTTAAATTAGAGCCCCATACGTGGGCGAATGATAATGATAACTTTGAATTGATCCATGAATTTTCCTTTCCTTTTTAGTTTTAAAAAGTTTGTCTTTCGTAATATGTTTATTCTATAAGAATTGCTCCGAAACTAATGACCCCTATTTATTGCTTGCCTAGTCGCCTGGGGCTGTAGAATACACCGACTGCACCTTTGCCCCCCCCCAATGAGTGTCCTAGATATGACACTAAACAATCTGATGGTAAGGTTTCAGTGATACTGGAGCTTTGGGGAATGCAGAGCACCCCTTCATTGTCATTGCTCCCAGGTCCATTCTGGTCCGGAATAGTAGCACCTGATAGGGCCCTATCTATGGGTTAAATAGAACTAAACTGCATACTTATGCTAAACTGAATTGTTTGAATTAGAACTGATTGACTAAACTGAATAGCTTGAAATAGAAATGTTTTTGACAATTAAACTGTGTACTTACATTTAAACTGCGTACTTATACTAAACTGAATTTTTTGAACTGGAACTGTTTTTGACATTGAAGCTGTACTTACACTAAACTGAATAGTTTGTTATAGAACTGTTTTGACATCTGTGTGTAAATAAAATCTGTACTTATACTAAACTGAAATGTTTGAATTAGAACTGTTTGACTAAACTGAATAGCTTGAAATAGAAATGTTTTTGACAAATAAACCGTACTTACGTTTAAACTGCGTGCTTATACTTAACTGAATTGTTTGAAATAGAACTGACTATTTACATAAAAATGGATTTGGCGTTAAATAACCTACAAAGGTTTACATGCCATAAAACCCACCCAACCAACCAACCTATTTATTGCCATGGAGACTACAACATCCTGAGAGCACGATAACACTGTTAGATAGAGCAAGTTTTCAGCTACAAAGCGTTAGTTTTTCACGTAGACACTAACATTAGCGGTGCATCTTTGCCTAGCATAAACACGAGTCTCCATATAGTGTTCATCAAAATATTGCCCGAAAAATAATGAAAGAAATCCTTGTGGTGTAGTGGCTGGACGTTCACTTTCGAGCTAATGCCCTTCGAAAAGGTATAAACACACTTACCACCCCCAGCCTAAGGTTAAATAGTACCGCTACTGGACTTCTACAAAGTTGGCTTCGGTATTAAATAACCCACAAGGGTTTATATGGCATTCAACAAAGAAATCAAACTATAAGAATAACGCCCTGTTTATTTTCACAGAATCAACCGCAGACGAAAGGAACCCAATAACGCTGTTGGATAAAGCAAGTTTTCTGCTACTAAGTATTATTTTCCCCTAGTCATCAGTTACACACACACACACACACACACACACACACACATATATGTATTTCTCTCTCGTGGTTAAGTGGTTATTGTCGTAGGGAATGGATACGGCGACCTGTGTTCAAATCCTCTGGATGTGGTTGTTTTCATTTCACATAGTGCTAATACACCTGGGAAAGGTATACATCGAATAATTCTTCCTTCAGATAAGGAGAAATAGTAGATCAAACTCGGCTATTCACATCCTGCTACTGTGAAGGGGCTGGTATATATATATATATATATATATACAAAGAACAAAAGTGATAAGGTAAATAGTAATATTTTTTGTTCTATTTATTTTTTTGATTCTTGACGAGTTTCGGCTTTGGGTCACCGTCTGGAGAAAAGGTTTTGTAAAGAAAAGTTCATTTAGAAAGTTTTCAAAATATAAATAGAAAATATTGATAATAATACTACGTTAGTAAAAACGCATCCATGACAACGACCAACCACTACAATGCTGCAGCAATTGGTCTAATGTGTAGAGTGTTCGCCAATAGCCCGGGAGACCAGGTTTCAATCCCTGGTCGAGTCATACCAAAGACTCAAAAAATGGTACTTGATTCCGCCTTGCTTAGCACTCAGTATCATAAGGTAAGAAACAAAAGTAAAGTGGAGCAATCCCGGGAATGGAGTAGCGCCCTCCCGTACACGACGATGTAGTAGCTATTGAAAAGGGAGCCTTCGGGTCACCCTTGATTACGGTCGCCAACTTTACTAAGTAAAAACTAATTGAATACTCAATACAAAACATGCTGACCAAATGGTAGTATCTTAAGAGACATGAATCTACAGATATCCGAGAATTATTTGAATCAATAGGGATATTTTTGATATATTTCATTTTCTCTTTGTACCTGAGTATTGTTCACCCGATTCATACTTGGATGTCTGTATATTCATGTCTTTGAATAAATACATATAAGTCAAAAAGAAAATATCAAATTGTCGATAATCGTGCTATTTTTTCGAATAAGGTCTGTATTAAATTTGTTAATATCAAAAGGCCTCAGAATAGATTGTCCGTTTTTTAACTTTTGACATTTCTTCTTGATAAAATTCGAGACTTTACGAAGCGACGTTCAATAAGGAACGCTTTGTGTAAACAATGGCGTCTGACGTTGAGTGGAACAGATTTGTTCAACAGACATTACCCAGGTCCGATTTCAATCTAAACAAAAATGAATATATTTATATATAGAGAGTGATACATCAATGAAATCGTAGCTTCATCATATATATAAAGAAGTATTCTTTATACATAACTATCTATATTGGTATAATTTAATCTCTTTCCTTGTCAATGCACTTAATTCTGAGAATGTCAATCACAGATTGAAAATCAGACAATGAAGAGTCCAGCAAAAATCAACTAATAACAATGAGGAGGCTACAAATTCATTGATCAACTCACATGTACATACATGTACACGTACACGCGCGCACACACAAACATACACACATTAAGAAATATATATATATATATATATATATATATACGAACTTGCTATAAAATAGACAATTTTGAGCAGTCTCTCCCGATTTATATAAAAATATGTCACAACGTTTTTCGTTCTTTTGCAGGATATCTATCTATCTATCTCAGTCTATCCATTATCTATCTATCTATCTATCTATCTCAGTCTATCCATCATCTATCTATCTATCTATCTATCTATCTTCTCCAGCCTGTTTCTATCTATCTATCTATCTATCTTCTCCAGCCTGTTTCTATCTATCTATCTATCTATCTATCTATCTATCTATCTATCTATCTATCTATCTATCTATCTTCTCCAGCCTGTTTCTATCTATCTATCTATCTATCTATCTATCTATCTATCTATCTATCTATCTATCTCAGTCTATCCATTATCTATCTATCTATCTATCTATCTATCTATCTATCATTCAGCTGAGGCAGTAGGATACACCCACTGCTTCTTTGCAGAGGGATAAGAACCCCCTTCCCCAATGAGTGTCCCGAATATGACGCCAAACAATCTGATTGTGAAGATTCCAGTAATGCTGGAACTTTGTAGCACCTGATAGGGTCCACTCTATGGGTCAAACAGAACTAAATAGTGTACTTATGTGAAACTGAAATGTTTGAAGTAGAGCTGTTTTTGACATTGACAATGTGGACATATGCTAATCTGAATTGTTTGAAATAGAACTGTTTATATGTATAAAAATGGATTTGGCATTAATAACCTACAATGGTTGATGTGCTATAAAACCAAACCAAACCATCTATGTTAAATTATATCAATTCACCTTTATATATATATATATATATATAGAATAACCTAAAATCATGAAACATTCAAGATATTTTAGACACATTCCTCCCGCAGTTTAAAACACGAGGTACAAAGAATAAAATCAAATAATTTAAAAAATCAACAAAATAAAAAAAAAGTTTCTTCTCTTTATGACTAAACCGAAAACTTTCAGTGCTACTTGTGTGTGCGTGTTGTATATATATATATATATATATATATATATATATATATATATATATATATTCACACACGAGTGTATGTCTGTGAGTGGTGCTTTTATAGAACAGTTTAGCAAAGAAAATTTCTGCGTTAATGTACAAAAAATGATATAGTAATGTAAGAATTATATTCCCCATTCAGATAAGAATAAGTTTCTGTCATTTCTTTCATTTTTTTATAGAATAATAATATATCAATGTTTCATCTTCAACTCGCTAATACCTAACACATTATTTCCCCAAAACTCTAAAAAGAAATTGAGTTTTGCCGTTAGCCAGTATATAATATTGGGGATTTAAATACAACATTTCTTAAAAAACAAATGAAGAAGAATCACTGAAACTTACCCTTATCCGGACATTACCATAGAAATAATGGAACTTCTCTTTATCTTTTTTTGGCTATATATATATATATATATGTGTGTGTGTGTGTGTGTGTAACCGGTAATTAAAATTTACCGCTGAAACCGTTCTAAATCCGTAAAATATAGTACTCTGTGTACAAGTATGCAGACCTTGTATCAACACATCTGAAGTCCAATCTGGGTTTCAGTTGTGTCGATACAAGCTCATTTGAATATTGGTTCCGTGAAACTCAGAATCGTCAGGTGTTTACCCCCTAATTTTGCTATTTTTATTTGTAATTGTTATCTGGTATATTGAAGTTTATGTATAAAACATTAAAAAAAAATTAAAAATAAGTATTCAAGCCTTTTATTGTGGTGACTGATGATCGTCGAATTCCCTGCACCGTGCCATGAGCCGCTATAGTCAGATTCCAAGAATCGTGATATGTTCAACTACAGACAAATTCCTTGCATCCTTCCATGTGCGACTATAGTAACATTTACTACACAGTGTGATGCGCAACTACAGTTAAATTCTTGGAATCGAGCCCTATGGTACTATAACCAAATTCAGAGAACGATGCCATATTCAAGTTGACAAATTCCTACCATTGCCTCTTCTACATCTGTAGTCAAACACTTAGAATTGTGGTATGTGCAAGCATAGTCAAATTCCTCGCATTGTACCATGTGCAACTATAGTCATATTCCTAGACTGATGCAATGTGCAACTATAGTCAAATTCCTTGCATTGTTCAATGTGACACTATAATCGAATTCCTAGACTGATGCCATGTGCAACTATAGTCAAATTCCTCGCATTGTACCATGTGCAACTATAGTCAAATTCCTCGCATTGTACCATGTGCAACTATAGTCAAATTCCTAGACTGATGCAATGTGCAACTATAGTCAAATTCCTTGCATTGTGCAATGTGACACTATAATCGATTCCTAGACTGATGCAATGTGCAACTATAGTCAAATTCCTTGCATTGTTCAATGTGACACTATAATCGAATTCCTCGACTGATGCCATGTGCAAATATAGTCAAATTCCTCGCATTGTACCATGTGCAACTATAGTCAAATTCCTAACATTGTACCATGTGCAACAATAGTCATATTCCTAGACTGATGCAATGTGTAACTATAGTCAAATTCCTTGCATTGTGCAATGTGACACTATAATCGATTCCTAGACTGATGCAATGTTCAACTATAGTCAAATTCATCGCATTGTGCAATGTGACACTATAATCAAATTCCTAGACTGATTCAATGTGCAACTATAGACAAATTTCTATCATCATGCTATATAGTCAAATTCCTCACATTACCGTCGCTCAAACTCCAGTAAAAGACTATCAGCAAATGCTGATGCGAAAATCCCAAGTAATAATAATAATAATAATAGTAATCATCATCATCATGTCGCGCCGCCGGCGCGGATATCCCTGACCGTCTCTCGCCATTTCTCCCTATCATTCATCGCCTCCGGCAGGTCCTCCGGGTTACATCCCGTGTCCTCACACAGCTGCTGTATGTAGGTTCGTGCTGGTCGTCCCACTCTTGCACATCCATGTGTGGGGGTCCACCGGAGTACATCGCTTATGAGCTCGTCCTTGCTTCTCCAGCAGTGTCCTGCGTGTCTGGTTCGTCGGACTTGTATAGTTTTTGTGATGGGGGGCAAGTGTCCGTATAGTTGGAGTCTCGTGGGGTGTTGTCGCCAGGACTTGTTTAATACTGCTCTCAACATTCTTGTATAATTTCCGTCCAGCCTCCTTTCCAGCCGCTTCGTAAGCGTCCATGTGGTGCATCCATATAGCAGTATCGACACAACCGCTGCCTGGAAGAAACTGCGTTTCATTTTATCAGTTAGGTCCGACTTCCATATGATCGAGAGCCTATCGATAGCTGTCCATGCCTTCGTCAGTCGTGTGTCGATGTCTTTCTCGGTTGATGAGACGCTGCTTCCTAGGTAGGTGAATTTGTTGACTAGTTTCAGAGAGGCTCCGTCTAGTGTGGCAATGTTGCCCGTTTGGTTGTAACACATATATTCGGTTTTGTTTGCATTGACATGGAGGCCAATGCCAGCTGCGGCTCGTTCCAGACTATGCAGTAGTGTCTCTGCTTGATTAGGCGTATTCGCTAGTAACGCCAAGTCATCAGCGTAGTCGGCGTCCGTGATTGTTTTTGCGGGGTACCTTTTGCTTCTTCTCTTAGTCAGCTGGAAGCCATTTTCTCTGATTTTGTCGATCGAAGTCCTAAGCACATAGTCTAGACAGATGATAAAGAGGTACGGGGCTAGTGTGTCTCAATAATAATGTGGTAACATAGATAAAACAATTAATCACATGATAAACGAACGCAGCAAACTGGCACAAAAGGAATACAATAGTAGTTATGATTGGGTAGGAAAGGTTATACACTGGAAATTGTGCAAAAGATTAAAATTTGTCGCGCTAGAATACTTAGAAGCACCTTGGAGACCTAAGGAGACTTATTGTATAAACTAAGCATTTTGTTGCTTGGAAACGGGGAAGATATTTAATCGAATTCCCACCCAAGAAAGACCAACATTAGCATTAATTTATCCGTGATATACAAACGCTGAATAAACGGAAGGAAAGACAAGATATGCTCATGTACATATGCAAAAGAGGGGGTCTTCGTGGTGTAGTGGGTAACATGCTGGAACACAACATTGGGCTATCCACAATGGAATGAGGGAAAGACGTCGGGTGTGTCTAAAATTTGGTGTGAATATAGAAGAAATGGGGGGGGGTTAAAAAAGGAAAACGTACTGGCAGACCATAAAAGCATCAGAGCATCAGAATAGAAAACACAAAGCAATATGCCTTGAAAATATCTACAACTAAACAAATAAAAAACAAATGGGTTGAATTTAATTTTGTCAGGAGAATTTGTGAAGTCAAATACTGAAAAAATCAAAAACATTTCACGGAATTAAAAAAAAATTGAATAAGTAAAATATAACCCACAGTAGTTTAATTTAGCCGGTTTTAGCCAATGAACCGGCTTGAGTGTTCGCCAATGATCCGGGAGACCTGGGTTCAATCCCTGGTCGCGTCATACCAATGACTTTAAAAATGGTACCTGATACCTACTTGCTAAAAAAACAAACTCAGCAATATATGGTACATATCAAGGGTAAAGTGGAGCCATCTAGGGAAAGGAGTAGCGTCCCTCCCTACACCTCGGTGAAACAAACAAATAGATGAATGAATATTGCTACCTTCCATCAGATATTGGAGTTGGTCTTTTTTAAAGGAATTTTTAATTTCTACCTCGTTTCAGACTTTTATTGTTTCCTCTTGCAAAGCGGGCTGCGTAGAAGGAAATAAAGTTTTGGCGACCGTAGTCGAGGGCGACCAGATGGCTCCCTTTTCAATAGCTACTACACCGATGCGTAGGGGAGGGTGCTACTCCTTTCCCTGGATTGCTCCATTTTACCCTCGATACGTACCTTATATTGCTGAGTGTTAAGGAAGGAGGTATCAAGTACCATTTTAAAGTCTTTGGTATGGCGCGACCTGGGATTGAACCCAGGTCTCCCTGACCATTGGCGAACACTCTACCTACTAGGCCAATGAGCCGGTTTAGAAGGAAATAAGTCTTGCTAAAAATGTCGACAACCGAAAAATAAGAAAACATTGGCAGCCGTATTACTCCTGCCTCGCTTTTATCCCCCCATAACTAAAATTAAGATTGCACAAATATTATCACAAAAAAAAAGGATTCTGCGAGACATGTTCAAATTCTTAAAAAGGCATAAACTCCTATTTCCTATTTCTCTCAGTTAAAACAGTAGAGTAGACTGGGTTCTCTAGCCTTGGTATGGCAACCAGTTTAGGTGAAGGAAGATTTTGAATTTACGTTGTTGTGAAGAAGGAAGATCTGCTGCATGGGCAACTTCCCGTCTTCCCCACAACCTTACCTCGGGCTGATTCATAGTCTTGACAGACTAGCAGGTACCATGATAAAAAAATCTGAAAACCGTGTGTTTTAATATGTATTGATATTATAAGTCAAAACTCATTATATATTTACTTATATTGTTATATAATGAAAACTTAATCAACCGTGGAGCCCTGTCAACTGAGACTGTTGAATACGCCAACTGAATCACTACAGAGGAGTAAGCCCCCCTCCCAACGAGTGTCTTGGATATGATACTAAACTATCTGATGGTGAGGCTCCAGTCATAGAAATCTGTGAAATGTGGAGTACTCCTTCATTGTCATAACTCCCAGGTCCACTCTGACTTGGAGTGGTAGTATCCGTTAGGGTCCAATCCATGCATCAAATAGAACTGTTTGATCATCTAACTGTGTGCAAGCAAATGCAGGAGGTTAAATTGAATTGTTAGTGTTATATAGCGGTGTTTGAAACTAATTAACTGTAGGTAAACAAATGATTAAAATAAAATGAATTATTGGTGTAAGTAATACTTGAAGCCATTTAACTGTGTGCAAATAATAACAAATACTTGTGTGCAAACAGATTAGCTTACAAGTGTTGATATGCCATAATCTAGCCAATCATTCAACTGTACGCAAACAAATGACTGGTGTCAAATAGTAATTTACGAAGCTCTTTGCTTCGATGTGGCACAAGGCCGAATGAATGGGGTACCCAATGAGATTCGAACTCACTCGTGTAGGTTTACTAGTCTAGCTTGCTAACCGTTACACCACCAGAGGTGCCCAATGACTGGTGTCAAATCAAACTGTTAGTATTACATAGGAATATTTGAAACCACTTCACGGTTCCAAACAAAGGATTAATATTAAATAGAATTATTCGCGTAAGATAGGAATACTTGAAATCATTTTACTGTGTGCAAGCAAAAAAGTTCTTGCTTATTTAAAAATGTTATTTACAAACTAGGTGTTATATCCGGTAATACATCATATATTAAGTCAAATCGTTAAGGGAGTTATGATTCAATATTGAAAAATACTTTGATAAAATATTAATTCAATAGATTATGAATTAGAAATTACCGCCCTATAAACCGGTGATGTGCCAAAAAATGTACCAATAAACCAATATATATATATATATAAGTATTATTCGATCCAGTTAAAAAAAAATCAGTGATGTGAATTAATAGCTAGATGTAGACATAGGAATAAATTTAAACTATAGACTAATGATCATAGATAATGCTTGAATAAAAAAACATTGGATTAAATTGAAATTTAAGGCGAAATGAATAAAATAAAATAAAAAAAGATGAGAAGAAACCATGTGATGTGTACGTACTCTTCAATGGAAGGGTAACAGAATTAATGGGCACGAAAATAAAATTTGAAATTAAAAAATTTTAATTCTAAATTTTGAATTTAATTTAATATAAATATTACTGTTTCCTTACGTAATTTTTTTTAAGGACTGTTGTACTTCTCTAAATTAGTATTAAATTTGGAGTTTTAAGTTGAAATGTATTTAGAAATTAAAAAATTAAAAAAATTAATTTACTATAATTCCAACCGGTTATAAAAAACCCGGAAGTGGGCTAAATGAGGAGAAAACTCTTTCCCCTCTTCTACCCCCTCCCACCCTTCTTTCCTGTATCGATTCTGAATTATTCTATCCATTAGATATGAAGAAGTTCTGTTATTTTTGGTGTTTTTGATTTATATCAAAACCCATAACAGGATGGAAATAAATTTATAATCCTAATGTGACCGGTTTTTGTTTTTTCTTAAATATATATATATATATATATATATATATATATATAGTGGAATAAGCTGGACGTCATTTTAATCTATTTCTCAAAGTTTCTGTGTCCAGAGTTGACACAAAACGGTATCTGATGATGAGGCTCCAGTCCTGGGGAGTATGGGTACCCTTTCATTACCAATTATTTGGAATGGTAGAACCTGCTTGAGTACTATCAAAAGGTCAAGTGGATCTATTTAAAAATTATTCCTATTCGATAGGACCGTTAGCCCCCCACCCTAAAAATAGCTCTTTAAAAACAACTATATGAACGTAAATATGAACGTACAAAAAACGCAATTCCATAACCTCTAGATGGAAATAAACCAAGATGAGTTGATATGCCTTTAAAATAAATAGATCGATCAATCAAATTCTCATAATATACATAGGACGTTTTAAAAATTGATAACATTTGAGATTTATACAATGTTTCAGAAAAGTTGAAATTATTTGGTTGGTTGGGTTTAATGGCATATCAACCTCTATTGTTTATTTTATGCCAAAGCCTGTTTATACATATTATATGTACGGTTTGTTAACACATAATTTGATAATACCATGCTAAAACCAAACAACTCATTTACTCGCATATAAGTAAATATTTTCAAGTATTTCTATATGACATTAGTTTATTTAGTGATGATAATCATTTCTCACTACTGTTTCTACTAACACAAACATCATAGTATTTCTATTTAGCAATAATTTGCTTTCAGTTGATTAGTTTGTTGTGTTTTTAGGATTGTAACCAAGTCTATATTTTCTAGTACAACCCGGTCTCTTTCAAGAACAACAAAACATCATCCATGTGGACGTTCTCAAATAAGTCCTTTGCGTGGAAATAGTTCTTTCTGGTGTTATTAAAAACTTTACACTCAAGGAGTACATGTTTGATTGTGCAGGGCGTTTGGCATGTCGAGCCCTGTGGTTGCTGTTCCTGCTTGAGTATAAAAGAGTGCGTAAGTCTGCTGTGACCAATACGTAATCGCAAAATTATTTCGTGGTTACGAAATGGTATAATTTTTTTTTTATGAAACTCTAACTTGCCCAAATGATCTCAAATTTTAACAGCACGTGCAAAAAACAATTCACAATTCAACATTTAATGAATAAACGCTTTTCTTTTTCCCAGTAAATAGAATTTCTTTACTGGAAAAGAAAAAAAGATATTAAACATAGAATTTTTTAAATTGTTTCTACGCATGCTTTTTTAAATTTGAACGATAATAGGTCAAGTTATTAAATGACAAAATTATATAATTTTTTTCTGAAACACACACACACACACACACACACACACACACATATATATATATATATATATATATATATATATATATATATATATATATAATTTAGATTCGTAAAATCTTTATTGTGTTTCATCTTGTGCGAAAATTTATTTGTTTTATGTCTTCTGACCCCGACACAAACTCGGTGATTAAACAAAATGTCTTGATGATGTCGGCAATGAAAACAGTGTATTATCCAAGAGTTGCTGTCAATATATATTGCTGATATGATATCCGAATTATCCGGTCTTAAGTGGTTAAAAACCATTTTTTTTTTCGCTAGGAACAACAAATAGAATTGATTCCTTGTGACGGATTTATTTAAGCCTAACATAAACTTAATTAACATTCCCACCATTAAAAGCTTTCGACTAAGTTTTTTTCATACCGACACTAATAATGTCAATAATGAAGCAAACTATTGCAAAAGGAGTAAAAACTAGATTAGAGTTGGTGGGAAAGGTGATCCACTGGGAACTATGCAAGAAATGGAAGTTTGATCATACTGCTGAATGGTACATGCATAAACCAGAATCTGTCATAAATTTTGAGATACAAACAGATCACCTGATTCAAACAAAAGACCAGACCTAGTGATAATTAACAAAAAAAAAAAAAAAAAAAAAAAAAAAGCTGTCGTAAAGTGGACGTTGGCGTTCCAGCAGATCATAGAGCGAAAATCAAAAAGAAAAAGAATCGAAAAAGGAGACAGGTACTTGGACCTTGCCAGAAAACTAAAACAAAGGAATGGAACACAAGGGTGACGGTAATGCCAGTTGTAATTGGTGCACTTAGAACGGCCCTTAAAGTCTTGGAAAGGGGACTCGAAGAGATGGAAATTAGCGGACGAGCTGATACCATCTAAGCTATAGCATTGTTGAGATTGGGCAGAATACTGAGAGGAGTCCTGAAGACCTGAAAAGTCTTGCTGTCGCTTAGACTCCAGTAAAAGACGTTCTGCGAATGCTGGGGTAAAACACTCGAAAAAAGTATAATAATTATATCTTTTTCCAAATTTAGTTAAACAAGAGAGGTTTCTGATTAATAAAGATAATAATAATAATTAGTGATGTCCCCTTTTAACCGTCTGTTCATTCTTGATGTTAATTCCTTGCCCCATCGGCCCCATCCCCAAATAAAGGCACACTAATATTTACGCATTAGTTGCAAACAGGACTTCAATAATTAATTTTCAATAAGGCTGCCATAGCTATCATTTATAATTGGAAGTATCATATTCGTTCTAATATGCTGGAATGTAAAAATTGCAGAGTAGGGTTTTAAGCCTGCACACCTTGAAAATTTTTTAATAAAAACGTGTTCAACGACTTATATAATAAAGTAATGATTTGCACAATGCACAAAAATGCAGTGGGTTATCGAATAATATTTCAAGGGTAAGAAATTGTATAAAAGAAGTGTAAATTTATTGGTTAGAAAAACTCAGACATGTTGAATATTAGCTGATCAGTGAATCGAAACTGTGGAAATCGGAGTAATGAGTTTTTATCCCATTGTATGTCTTAAATTTTAACACTTGAACTATATATATATATATATATAGTAAGTAAAGTTGGTGCAGTAGTCGAGGGCGACCAGAAGGCTCCCTTTTCAATATCTACTGTACCAAGGTGTAGGGGTGGGTGCTGCTCCTTTCCCAGGTTTGCTCCACTTTACCCTTGATCCGTACCTTATAATGCTGAGTGTTAAGCAAGGAGGCATCAAGTATCATTTTTTTAGTCTTTGGTATGACTCGACCTGGGAGTAAACCCGTCTTCCGGGCCATTGGTGAACTCTCTAACCATCATGAATATATATATAGATCGACGAGATGGAAAGGTACTGCCTTGACCTACTGAAACTGTTATCAACCTGGTTGGCGGCTGATGAGGGCAGGGTATCGCACGTGTTTTCCCACGTTGTATGATATATTTATATATATATGCATATATCGACGAGATGGAAACTAAGGTTTAATAACCGCATTCATTCGTTTTTCTCATGAACGCTTAAAAACATCCAAACATTTTTGGAAATTGAAAAATA
>CAUZXS010003463.1:0-7500 GCA_963585895.1 Sepioteuthis lessoniana
CCTTTCAATGCAGCACGCGCGCGTTTTAACATTCCAGGTGTCCTCATTGTTTTTAAGGCCTTCCAGAATTTGGATTGCTTTCAATGGATTCCTCGCCAAAGGCACGATGTCAGTACCATTTTATTGAACTTAACTCTATTGAATCATTTTTTGAAACATTTCCGCCAAGCGAATGTCCAAATTGAGCGGAGTCTCTATGGCTCAGTGGCCAACGTGCTGAACTGTAACATCATGGTAAGCGATTTCGAACTTCATTCACGCTATTATGTTCACTTTCGGTCAAATAACATCGAAAAACGTATGAATTACCTAACCCCAACATAAGAATAGGGCCACTACTGTTCTGCAATGATGGTTTTGCCATTAAGCAACCTACAAAGGTTGACCTGTCATTAAAAAAACCCGAAGCATGTCTAAATTGCATGTAAAACAACGCATCTGACTCGGTCACTGTAAATGTTCCACAGAAATGTGTGCATATGCATGTACAATAAGGATCCTTTTAAGATTATTAAGGGCGCTCAACAAGTTCTTGATGTATTCATAATGGCCAGATTTCTTTAAGACTGACCTAATACATATCAGAGGCATATTTATAGTGCCGCGTGCTGGCTATTACGATAAACTGCATCCGGTTGTGCGGCACCAGTTTGAGAGATTTGTAGAAGGTCGAGTAACTCTTCATTGCCCTTAATCTCCTGTCCACTCTGACCGGAGTGGCTGTATTTTTTAGGTTCCCATTGTGTGAGAATTATTTGAATTAACAGTGAACTACTCGGCAATTGTTTTCTAGTTTTGCAGTTTTAAATATAATTGTGTGCAAACAAATTATTGGATAGGAATAAGTGTGAGTAAAGTTTATAATTGTATATGAATTATTAGTATTAGATAGGCCTACCGGAAGTCGTACGGTTGAATGTACATTATTTGTATGACATGGATATACTGTAATGGTTATGATAATAGGAAAGGGACACAGCAATACGAGTTCAAATCCCGAACGAGGCTGATTACATTTCCCTTAACACTAATACCCTTTGAATAAAGATATGAATCCAATAATTCTGCCTCCAGCTTGGGGTAAATAGTAGGTCAGACTATTCATTAGCCTTGGTTAGGCGACTAGTCTAGGAGAAGTAAAACTCTGAATTCTACCCTGGTAAACTTCGCTTTAAAATTAATTTAGTGTCACATCCTGTTTGTGCGAGGAATGGTAAATACATAGGAATATCTAAACCAATATAACAGAGCAAATTATTTGGTGTCATATAACTATATGCCGATAAATGATAATAGACAAATAAAATGAATTTTTTAAAACAATGATTATTGCAGATTGTGTTTACAACAAAACATTTACAAATAAATCGAATTTCATCATTAAATAACCGATAAGCAGTTGATAAACCGTTGAATAAAGTAAATCAAACTATTTGCAGTGTTAGAATTATAAAGACTTTCGAAGAAACTTTGGACAAATATCCTTAAGGCTGTTATTTGGTTGCAACCAACCATAACATCGGCTCAAAAGACAATACTATCAGAGACCTCTTGTATGGGCCAAAAGAGAGTCTTCAGGAAATCTTCCCGGGGGGTGAGTATCTTACAGAATCCCCAAAAGACATCTAAATCGATGGAGCGGAACAATAAGAGAGGATAACATATTCCGAACAGCGAAAAAAGTTGTGGAAAGGTGTTCGAGGAATACATGCAGGGTTATAGAGATGTGGTCGTTTTGTCTCTCTCTGCCTCTCTCTCACTCTCTCTGCCTCTCTCTCTCTGCCTCTCTCTCTCTCTCTCTCTGCCTCTCTCTCTCTTAAAGAATATTGCCTAATTATAAAGCGGGATCTTAAGGTTCATCTCTACAGATGATGTTATTCTAATCAAGTAAGTCTATAGCCCTTTTTCGCCTTGCCCTTCACTTTCCCTTTTCTCTCTTTATCCTCTTTCTCTCTTTCTTACAGTGCTTTATACTTCCCCTTTCTCGCATTGTCTCTCTTGTCTTTTTCTTTCTCGCTGTATATTTTTCTTTGATTGTATTGCTTGTGTTTTCATTTCCTTTCTCGCAAAGTGTTTCCCTTTTGCGCTTTACTTCTCTTTCTTGCGATGTCTATTTTGCATAGTATTTTCCTTTCTGGCAGTGTTTTTCCCTTTGTCCTAGAGTCCTTACACTAAATTTTTATTTCTAAGATTGCTTTTCTCATGTCTGCCATTTCTTGAAGAGTCTACCTTGTTCTTCCATTGTCGTTTTCGCATCCTTTTCTTTTTTCGCATTATCTTTCCCATTCTTACAGTGTCATTATCGCAGTCTTTCTTTCCTGCATTGTCTTTTCCTTTCTTGCAATGCCGTCTTCTTTTTCGCGTAGCCTTTTTGCTATTCTGTTGTCTGTCTCCCATTGCTTTCTCTTTTTCGGAAGGTCTTCCCCTTTATCGCATTTTTTTTTTTATTTTCATTCTCACTGTGTTATTATGACTTTGTCTTTTTCTTTCTCGCGTTGTCTTTCCCTGTCTCATTTTATTATTCTCACAGTATCTTTTTCTTTCTTACAATGTCTAGAAAATTCTTTAACTGTACTGTAATCAACTTTTAGAGCCCTGATTCCCACTTCTCAGTTCTTCCTCCCCATTCGCTTCTGGCTAACAGTAGAATACATGTTATACTTTGATGACAATTTTAAAGTTGTGCTGTAGCAATGGAGATTTTTTAGTTGGAATTCAAGCAACTAGGATAAAAAAAAATACCACTAGGAAGTGGCTCAAATGCTAGCTGCATGGGTCCTAAATGTTACATTTTTTAATAATCGGGGATTCGCGCTCGATCACCTTTATGCAAACGGTGACCTCACAGTTCTAACTTTATCTTTAGAAGCCAAAATTGCAAGGAAAAAATTATAGCGAATATAGTGCTAGTATGTCACAAAGTCGTGCTAGTATGTCACCACCTTCTTTCATGTTTTTATGCTTTGATTGCAACTACCTGTTCCAAATGACAAGTTAAGGATATCAACAACTTTGGTGGTAATCCGACGTTTCTGACGTTTTTAGTTCAATTTTTTTATGTTTCTAGTCGTTGTGATTGTTTATGGCCACCCTGACCTAGTTTGGTTTTAGTAATGTTCGGTAACTCTTTGTTTGCTTTCGGCTCAAGTTTGAGGTAAGTCCTGAAATCTCAAATGCAAACGTGGTCAAAACTCGCGTAACAAAGATGCCAATGTTGTGACAGTATGACGCCAAGATGCATTCTGATTCTTGCTCCAATGATATCTCATTCCCTGCAGCGCGTGCACGACTCTTTCTTGCGCACGATTAGATTTTCCCGTCTCGAAAATAAGATTAGATATCGTTTTTGCATATGCTACATGATAATATGGTCAAATTTTAGTATTTTGCACAATTCCCAGTGCATCAACCAGACGTGTCCTGTCCTTGTAATTCTTTTTATACTCTTTGGCTGCATTCACCTTTTGTGATCAACTATTTTTTGCTCTATCAGCATTAATCCTTTACCAGCTGTTCTCCTTAGTATTATTAATGTTTACTTCATATAACCGTGTACCATGGACAGTTTTATTTTTAAGCGAAGCCATTGGCCTAATGAGTTAAGTGTTCACCAACGGCCCGGGAGACCGGGCTTCAATCCCAGATCGAGTCATACCAAAGACCCCAAAAATTGTACCTGATTCCACCTTGCTTAACCCTCAGCACTATAAGGTAACGATCAAGGGTAAAGTGGAGCAATCCAGGGAATGGAGTAGCGCACTCCCCTACACCTTGATGTAGTAACTATTGAAAAGTGAGCCTTCGGGTCACCCTCGACTTACTTACTAGTTTGAATTCAATTATCTTTCTCCTTCACTGGTTGTCTTACCAAAGTCAGAAAACCCAATATAAGTACGACTCTCCCACTCTTAGTTTGTTCGTTATATGCACAGTCTCAGAACTTTTTGATCATCCTACAAGAAACGAATATAATAAAGTGAAAGTTTTTGATCAAGATCCCGATTAGAACTGCATGAAGCTGTGAACTTAGATATACTGAATAGTATGTATTACACATTAAAGCCATTCAGGATTTTCCCCCCAACGAAATCTCAATATTAGCGGCGTGGTTTCGTTAAAGCGTGTTTACTGCAGACTCTTTGGTCGTAAACAGTAACGCTTTCCGGCGGCATAAAACCCGTTTTCATTTGCGGCAATTAACAACTTTCGTTTGTTGTGCTGTTCTAGTCTCATTAAGAAATCAGAATTGTTTGATGAATTAGTTGTGAGTTGTTGACAGCCACACTGACGGAAATAATTTAATTATTCCCAAAGGTTCGTGTCGTTCAATTTTGATTATGTCTGATAGAGGGAAACCAATTATCTAAACATCTGTCTGTGTGTCTATAGGAAAAGCGAATAGTTTAGAATTTATAAATAGTTGATAGACAATTTAGGACTTAGCTTTCCAAAGTTTTCTTTGTGGGCATCACTTGAATTTCAATTTTACTAAATCATATTTTTATCGGCTAGACAAATCAATACTAGTCTAAAGGGAAACCAAAATATTTATTTATCATCAAATCAGATTATTAAGAATCCTTTGTTTCTAGAAACCATATAACTAAAATGATTGTTAAATAGAAATAATTACTTGAAGCCATTTAACATTGTATAAATTCATAGTATTATATAAGAATATTTAGTCATACCATTGTGTACAATTTGTTTGTATTAGATTGGTGTACGGGAAATGAACTGCAGAAATGTAAAAATACAATGAATGCAGTTCCCTAATAAAATATTCCTCAACGTGATAACATGCCGTTAAAATCTATCATCAGTCAACCAGCTACTGTATTTATCAAGGAGACAAATAAAAGTTAACTTATAGTAATGAAATAGATCTTTTTATCTTGGTCTTTCGATAAGATTTTGATTTAATAATTCAACTTCAGCAATATTTTGGTAATGTGAGGCTCAATTCACCAGTACGAAGACTTTTTGACAGTCGTCAAGATGATCAGCGACAATTGAATGTAAGACGCCGAGTTTGTCTGATGCTCTCGCCAGATTTGCCTCTGACAAGGAGCATGGCCTCGGAATCAAAATTTCTGTTCTTGCATGCTCAACTGAATTCATTGAAATAGAACTATTTCGACATTTAACTCCGTAAACAAAAATTATTTTAAACAGTATTGTTTGAATTAAAATGTTTGACTAAATAGCTTAAAATAGAAATATTTTTGACAATTAAACTGCTTATGCTAAACTGAATTGTTTGAAATAGAACTGTTTATTGTATAAAAATGGATTTAGGATTAAATAACCTGAATGGTTGATATGCCATAAAAACCAACCAACCGAACAGTATAACAAGATTTCAAACCAGATAAAAGATAAAATGTTAAACTGATTGCTTTTTACTTGAAGCCATACAACTGGCTGTCAGTCATTCTTATTAGATTGGAATACTTGATATTACATAACTGTGTGCAGTGAATGAAAACAAAAAGTCAAATTTAGATAGCGTTATTTTTTTCACTTTTAGACAAATAAACTTGAGCACCCTTATCTAGGGTTGAATAATATTATTGAAGAAAAATATAAGCGTAAATGAACACGATTCCCTAACCTCTAGGCATTAAATACCTTAGATAAGCTGACGAAATGTTAAAATTATAAATATTAAGAGCATATACTTATGTGCATACAGTCTCTGAATATATTGCATTTACATATTTACCGACTAAATGATTTTCATTCTCTTATGTGTGTGTGTATATTTGTATACACTCACCAAGATGTGTGTCAATGTGTAGTGTGATTACCGTAGCATTAAAATTTGTCAAAGTGCACTCAATATCTGTTATGAAGAGCACATATAAAAGTATTAAAACAATATTAAATGTTAATTCTGATTGGTTCTAAGTTGTCTGGTTATAAAGTGATGACAAAAAGTAATATCAGTCGTGGGGCATATTTACAGATGATTGAACTTTAGACAAGTAACCCCTATCAGAGGAATCACGCAGTTTTAGAAATCCGGTAGTTTGAATTCTACAAACAGAACAAGCTTGTTTTATTAGAAGGAAATTCGTCTAATTTGACATCAAGAAAATACAAATAAACTAAGGAAAGAAACAACAGATACGGAAATTGAACGTGTGTTAATGATAAAAGTGTCAAACATGAAAAACAAAAAATAAATTTTTACAATTGCCATTGCTAAAGGTGTAACAAAAGAATAACTGTTGTTGATGTCAGAGCATCCGAACCACACTTGTTCAATTCGGGTTAGGAGATATCGATTCTCATCATTATCAGCGAAGCATCTTTCCCTGCTATCTTCAATGTCTTTCCAAAAAATTATTATTACTCTTATTTCTATAGTCTTTTCAACTTCCCCTGGGGAGATCATCAGACACTTTCCCCAGTGCCTTCAATTAATTAAGATGCAGTTATCACTTGCGCGTTACACATTTTCTGATGCCTGAGACAAACGTCCTGTTATTTTATTTGCTTTTTTTAGTCGATACACTTTTGTCATTCTGTTATCTTCTACTACAGCTGCATGGGAAGAAGGAATCTGCCTTCCTCGTCGATGCAATTATTTTAACATGGACTGATTACGTTCTCACTGGTAGGAACTAGTAACTTTTTATCTGTGTTGTCATGATATCAAGTCTTTTCAACCTTCTCACTATTCTTACCCTTTCGGTCGGGTGAGTCCCCGTAGTGTAGTGGCTAACGTGCTTGACTCTGACATCGTAGTAAGCGAGTTCGAACTCCAGTGGAGCTATTAAATTGATTTTCAGATTAATACTTTAGGGAAAGGTATGAAGCCTTTTATCACCCAACGGCGTTAAATATATTTGGGCATGAATAACCCACGAAAGTTGATATGCCATCAAAGAGAAATCAAACAACCTTACTGATAGGGGTTAGGAATACACTGAGTCCCTTTCAAAGAGATAAGACCATCTCCAATGCGTTTTCGGAGTGTCACAAAAAACTATAAAGAGTAGTATGGCTCTAGTTCTAGAAGTCTCTGGCCAGTTAGTCGTTAGTCTTAATCATAAGTCATTTATTATTTTTGGCTTATTTATCAACCGTAGTTGGTTATTTAATGCTAAATGTTATTTTTATATATACATCAAATATATATAATTTGTAAACTCATTTTGTAGATAACTTTTCAACGAGCCAGAGCTCATTCTTATCTTCAGTCAAATAGAATGGTTTTATGGCATATAAACCATAGTTGGTTATTTAAGGCCAAGTCCTATTATTTACATATTAAAGATAATCTATAAACATTTTGTAGATATACACAGTAAATGATTAAACAGTTTTATTTCTAACAATTCAATTTAGCACAAGTCATTTGTTTACTCTCAGAGTAAATGTCAAACAGTTCTATTTAACCCATAGATTGGACCGTGTCACGTGTTACCACTCCGAGACGGTGAAACTTAGAGCGATGGCAATTAAAGATATACTCTGCATTCTCCAAAGTTC
>CAUZXS010003464.1:0-2500 GCA_963585895.1 Sepioteuthis lessoniana
TATTGGAGGATGTATCAATTTATACATGTAATGATACGTTTACGTTTAATGTTTCGGTTTGTTATCATCATATCATCTTCAGGGCGATATCACCGTGCTATGCTTTTAGAAGGTGCCCATGGTTACCGTCCTAGGAAATGGACACGGCGACACGAGTTCAAATCCTGGACAAGACTGATTGCATTTCACATAGCACTAATACCCTTGGGAAAGGTATGAATCCAATAATTCTCCCTCCAGCTAGGGGTAAATAGTAGGGCAGACTAGGCTCTTCAGCTTTGGGGAGGCAACTAGTCTAGGAGAAGGAAAACTCTGAATTCAAACCTGTTAAACTTCGCTTAAAAATTGACCTTGTGTCACATCCTGCCCGAGCGGAGGGTTGGGTAAATATGATCACTTTGTCGGATTCGAAAAAATTATTTTCGAATGAAAAAATAAGAAACAAAAAAATGAGACAATTTTTAAGGTTCTATAATCATTAATCACGTTGTTTCAAAATGTATGTGACGTAATAAGTGTTCGAATTTTTTATTTCTTTCTTTACTTAATGTAATTTAATTCGGCTCGATATTTTTAAAGTGTAAGGTATTTGCTATAGACTTTTAAAATATTTCATTATCCTTATAAGAGTTGGGATTTTTTTTAATTCTCATAAATAATTTCTATACGTGTAATTCAGAAAATCTTTGAACACTTTTCAGTTTTCTCAATTGTTCTCATTTTTATATCCCTATTAAAAAAATAACGTGCTGTTATTTTCAATAAAAATCGAGTTAAGAAAATATTTTGATCATAAATAATATCGAAGAGATAAAAAAATAAATATAATTAAAATTAAGAATCATTACTTCCTAAAAACTAATTGAAATGTGAAATATTTCAACGATTTAGAACTAGTTTAACTATGTAAGGAGATAAGTTTAAAAACAGGCTTTTATTTGTATTATAATTAGAAATAAAGCTAGATTCAATAAACTGTCAGTGTTGACAATATATATATATGAATTTGGAATATAAGGTTTTTATTATATACATATGTATATATATATATATATATATATATATATATATATATATATATATATACTTGTCTTTTAATTGGAATCATTTTGAGATGAGGTTTCTTAATCTGAGAATTAATTTTTATTTATTGCGAACTTTTTTTCCTCATCTTGGTAGTTTTTTGTGTTGTTTCTTCTTTCACTACGTTTCGGCCAAATTTCACCTCTGGCCTTCTTCAGGTGATTTTTACCGCGACCTCGGATAGGAATGCTGAGTCTTGTAACCGTATCCCCAGTAATTACTGCCTTCCATAGTTGTTGTCTATCGCACCACGTTTTTGACCAAGTAAACCTCTGGCCGGCTTGGGTAGGATTTGAAATATATATATATATATTGCATGCAATATATATATATATATATATATTGCATGTAATATGCATAATGGCTATCGACGAAGAAAAAATGGGCTAGGCAACACGAGTCTAAGTCCTGGATAAGATTGTTTGCATATCGCATAGCACAAATACCCTTATGAAAGTAATGATTCAATCTATTATCCCTCCAGTGTTAGGTAAATAGTAGGGCAGACAAGACTCTTTAATATTGTTATGGTAATAGGACTAGAAGGAAAACTCTGAATTCAAACCCATCAAACTCGTCTTAGTATTGACCTTGTGCCACATTCTGCCCATGCAGAGATAAAGATATATATATATATATATATATATATATATATAGAGAGAGAGAGAGAGAAATACGATGGAATGTAAATATGAAATATTTATAAACAAAGTATTCGGAGGATATACTTTATTGTATAAGATCTAATATAATAACGTTTGACGGAAAGATCTTTTTTAATTCAACCATCTTCAAGCTGATATTAATAGATGATGAAGTCTCATTGTATTAATACTTTCACGAAATGAAACGAAAAAGTGAGAAATCTCTCAACGTTCTATTTTCGTAAATAGCGTTTTGTTTTAAAATCTATTCAATGTAATTCGTGTTTAATGATATTTATTTATTTATCTGTTTATTCAATAGAGACTATCTTAGCTATAGATTTAAATTTTCTTTTTCTTTTTTAAAAATTTTTATAAAAAAAACTTCTGTTACATACCTTTTGAAACAGAACACTATTAACGATAAAAGAACGCTGAGAATTTTCTCATTTTTTTCATTCAATCTTTTTTCATTTGAAAACATATTTGGATGAGGCACCATAACATCACATATAAATATCACCCTGAAGATGGTTTTACAACAGCAACAAAAAAATCTGGAACGTTAAAAGTTAGCATATTATTTTATATATGCATAAATATATCCCCTGAATATTTTGCCTTTATATATATATATATATATATATATATATATATATATATATATATATATGTATATATATATATATATTGTCATCCACAGACAGACTGTCTCTTTGTATCACTACTCTTCAGTGTGACTTGACACACGAGGTACTTCAAACTAGGATCGA
>CAUZXS010003464.1:7500-12500 GCA_963585895.1 Sepioteuthis lessoniana
CCAAAGCTCCAGCATTGCTGGAACCTCACCATCAGATTGTTTAGTGTCATATCCAGGACACTCGTTGGGGGGAGGGGTCTTACCCCTCTGCAGAGAAGCAGTCGGTGTATTCTACAGCCCCGGCCAACTGGGCAAATGTCGCGTTGTCATAGAAACAAAAAAGGGATAATTGAATTCAAATAGCTATATTATTTCGTTCCTTTTCCCTAAAAGAGTACTTCATAAAAATTTGAATTAATTGATAATTTCATTTTTACCAAAAGCAATTCTAAAATAGAATGGTATAAAAGGTCATGAGTGGATGTTATATTCTTTTAGATCATAAAACCATCATCATCATCATCATTATGTCGCATTATTGTCACGGATATTTCTGACTCTCTCTCGTCACACCTCCCTATCGTCCATTGCTTTCTGCGGGGTCCTCAAGGCTACATCCCGAATCGGCACAGAGCTGCTGTGTGTAGGTTCAAGCTGGACGTCCTGCTTTTGCTCGTCCATGTGAAGGGGTCCACAGGAGTTCATCACTTATGAGCTCTTCCTACATCTCCAGCTGTGTCCCGCGTGTTACGATATTTTTTTCTTTTTGTCTCTCGAGAGTTTTCCCCTTTTCATTAAAAGGAAACGTTTAATGGATACTCATTAATAAGTAAAACTCAAGAAGTATTTACCACTGGGTCTGAAACAAAGAAAAAGAGGAATTGTAGAGGGCCCTGTATTTTGTCTCCTCTTTCATAAAGCCGAAACCACAAGAAACCACTCTAAATATAACATATATACACCGGAATATATGTAGTATAGTAGCTAATGTGGTGGACTGTAGAATCGTTCTTCTACAAGGATGGGTTTGGAATTAAATAACCCGCGAACATTAATATGCCATTAAATATAGAAACCAAACGGTAATGAAAGAAGAAAGGAAATACATTCACTTCTTTTTTTCTCTCGATTTTGTTTCAGGTAATTTCTCTTGAGTTCTCTTGTGTTTTCACTCCCCACAGTAGATGACCAACTGCCATATCCTTTGCAGAGAATTAAGACTTCCCCCAAAATAGGCGTATTCTGGATATGACACTAAACTGCATTTGATGTTGAGATTCCAATAAAAGAGATTTGGAGGGTGTGCAGTAAGCATTAATTGCTATTACTCCAAGGTCTACTCTACACTACCCCAAGTGATTGTACCTGTTGGAATAACATCTATGTATGAAAAAAAAAAAAACAGTGTGCTTGAAAAACTCTTAAGAAACAATTGCACAAAAATGCGAAAATAAACGCGCAATGAACGCGATTCCTTACTTGGCATAAAATAACCTGATCGTATTAGCACGCCATTAAAATAATTGAATCAATCCCAGTAAGTGTTTCATACTTCTGGCCTTGTGCCAAACTAGAGGTAGACAATGACATCGCTGTGTGAGGCCATAATTTCTTGTGTACATATCTCCACATTCCTGGACTCACAAATTTGCATAAGATTTTCACCGAATTGCATATTACTAAATAGAAATAATTACTTGAAACCAAATAATTATTAGTATTAGATTGGAATACTTGAAACTATACAACTGTGTACAAAGTATTTGTATGAGAAAGACATAATTGATATCATATAACTGTGGTCAAAAACTCTTAAGAACCAACTACTTAAAGAAATTTAAATATGAACATACAGTGAACGTGATTCCCTAACTTCCAGGCATAAAAGAACCCTAGATGGATAGACGTGCCATTAAAATAAACCAGCAAATCATTTCCGGGATTGAATATTATTGCCATAAGAACTAGTTTTCTATTTTCTTTTCAACTATTTGAACGTCGGCATACTAATGGTACTACCGACAAACATTAGTAGCAACATAAGTTTTACATTTATTTTCATTGCGTTTTTTATGTTTTCAATACGGTATCTTTATCATATATATATATAAGTAAGTAAAGTTGGCGACCATAGTCGAGGGTGACCCGAAGGCTCCCTTTTCGATAGCTTACTACACCAAGGTGTAGGGGAGGGCGCTACTCCTTTCCCTGGATTGCTCCACTTTACCCTTGTTCCGTACCTTATAATGCTGAGTGTTAAGCAAGGAGGCATCAAGTACCATTTTTTGAGTCTTTGGTATGACTCGACCTGGGATTGAAACCAGGTCTCCCGGGCCATTGGCGAACACTCTAACCGCTGATGGACTGATTGATTGTTGTATATATATATATATATATATATATATATATATATATGTATATATATATATATATATATATATATATATATTGATGGATTGATTTATTGTTGTCTCTCTATATATATATGTGTTTATATATATATATATATATATATATATATATATATATATATATTGATGGATTGATTGATTGTTTTATATATATATATATATAATATAGTGATGGATTGATTGATTGTTGTATGTATATATACATATATATATATATATATATATTGATAGACTGATTGATTGTTGTATATATATATATATATATATATATATATATATATATATTGATGGATTGATTTATTGTTGTCTCTATATATATATATGTGTTTATATATATATATATATATATATATATATTGATGGATTGATTGATTGTTATATATATATATATATATATATATATATAGTGATGGATTGATTGATTGTTGTATATATATACATATATATATATATTGATGGATGGATTGATTGTTGTGTATATATATATATATATATATATATATATATATATATATATATTGTTGACTTTGACTCAGAGTAAATATTACGTGAAAAGAATATCAACTAACTTCAACTTAAAAAACAACGAATGAAAGAAAAATATTCAAAATCTTAATTAACAAGAATAAAAGAATGAATCAATCAATAACATCAAAAAAATTCGAAATTTTAGTTCGCTCAAAAGATAATATTACGAACGCCTCTACATTTAATCGCATGTTTTAAATTTGATATTGTTTTTGCAGTCGAATCGGTGTAAAGAAAATTTGTTTTGTTTTATTTTCTTTTTTACACAAAACAAGGAAGAACATAAAATTGGTAGACAAGTTGAGATTTGACAGAGGAGAAATTGAGAACCGTTTGCCTTCATCGAATACAAAATCAGAGAGAGATTAAAAACTTGCTCGTGAGGAGGAATACTGGTTTGCCCAAAAAGAACTTTCAGTGTTATCTCTAAAAGGAATTCTAACTTAAAAGAAAAGTACGAAGATAATGTCTTATATAATACGGGAACCAATTCATTTTGGGGCAGAACTCTCCGGATACTCTACCACTACATTTTCGTTAAACCAGTCCTGAGTTAGCTCAATAGAATCTGCCACTACAAAATTTTTTGGCCGACTCCACCACTCCTTGGAACTATTTCAATCAGGCGTATACTTACCTATGCATATTTTCTGCAACATAACATTTAAAAAAATGGGGGAGGGCATAACAATACTTTCAAAAGATTAGCCGTCTGTTTCTCTCTGTTTCTCTGTCTTGTACACACAAATATATATTAATATATATATATATATAAGTGACAGAAAAAAATGAAATTAATCAGACAACAGCTTGCATGCTTAACATATTATTATTATTATTATTATTATTATTATTATTATTATTATTATTATTATACTTAAAATAATCTTAAATAGAATACCTTGTATGTAGGCAAAACGTCTGTCAAAACACGTGTCGGCAAAGTAAATAAATTTCCTACATGCCAAAATATATATCTTTTCTCACACACACACACACACACACACACACACACACACACATATATATATATATATATATATATATATATATATAAAATGACTGTCACTTCTTTATTGAAGAAGGCTATCTCCTCAATCCTGCAAAATCCAAGTTGACTAGTGCTGTAGTCATTGACGACATCTTTCCAGTGGGGTAAGATCCCACCAACGAGTGTCCTTGATATGACTTTAAACAACTTGATGATGAGGCTCCAATAATGCTGAAGCTTTTGGGGAAGAGGAGTACACTCCGAAGTCCACTCTAACCCGGAGTGATAGCGCCTGAAAGTCTCTTATCTATGGGTCAAATAGAACTATTTGACATTTAAACTGAGTGCATACGAATGACTTATGCAAAATTGAATTGTTCGAAAGAGAACTGTTTGATCCTTTAACTGTGTATAAAAATAACTTATGTTTAATAGAATTTTTGATTAAACATAGCAATACTTGGAACCATTTAACTTTGATTTATGCTAAATTGAATTGTTAGAAATAGAACTGTTTGATAATTTTTCGGTATGTAAATAAATGACTTATGTTTGATTAATTTTTTGTTATACAAAGCAATACTTGGAATCATTTAACTTTGAGTAATGCTAAACTGAATTGCTAGAAAAAGAGCTGTTGATTTTTTATCTGTGTGTATTTACAAAATGAGTTTACAGCTCATATATTTAATATATTTGTAAAAACAGGATTTGGCATTAAATAAACAATTAGGGTTGATATACCTTAAAAACAAAAATAAGCTAATCAACCCCGCAAAGAGCACCCGAAGACATTTGGATGGTCTCCACACGTCCTCCAACTTCCAAGTCCTCCAGTCCCTTTAATAGTCCATTAATTACTGTACCAAAAGCACCAATCACAATTGGTATAATCGTCACTTTCATGTTCTATAGTTTTACAATTCTCTAGCAAGGTCGAGGTACTTATCCTTCTTTTCAGTTTTATTCTGTGGTCAGCTGGTACAGCAAAGTCGACAATTTTGCAAGTTCCTTTTTTTGATGATTACTATAAGTTCTGGTCTTCCGGCTGAGATAAGGTGATCCGTGTGTATGTCAAAGTCTCATCGGAGTTTTGTGTCATTTTATAGGACATGTGCTGTTTTATGCATATACCATTTGTTCGTATGATCAAATTTAAATTTCTTGCACATTTCCCAGAGGATTACCTTGCCCACCCAGTCGTGTCTAGTCTTATACTCCTTTGGTGCTAATTTGCTGCATTCGCTTAT
>CAUZXS010003464.1:17500-22500 GCA_963585895.1 Sepioteuthis lessoniana
AAAAACACTTACAACTTCTCAGTTCAAGTACGGAACTTTTTATTACCTTTGAGTTCAAAGGTTTTTAGACATAAGGAGAGAGAAGCACAATCTTACTATTCTGGCTTTTTCATCTGCCCCCCCTCATCTCGTGCGGCACCCGCCACACTTCCTCCGCGAGCAAGCGAAAGCTAACCGTCTTCTCCCGAGGCAGGTCTCAACTCTACTAACTGACTTTTTCCAAATCTCCCCAAATCCTCCGCACTCTTCCGGTGCGTGACGTTACCCGCACTCCGTAACCTTGCCTCCCATCTGGGCTATTGTGACATCTCTGAGTGACACGTCCGCTCCGCCCGCGTGCGCGCGAACACCTGTGTAAATGTTGCACCTAATTAACCAATTCACTGAGCCGAAAGGTTCTCAGCCTAACTAAACCCAAAGGCATAAACCGAAATCCCTCGGCCATTATATTACATGTGGAGTAGCTATTGAACTGATTGTTTATGTCGGTG
This sequence comes from Sepioteuthis lessoniana, assembly GCA_963585895.1. Lineage (NCBI taxonomy): Eukaryota > Metazoa > Mollusca > Cephalopoda > Myopsida > Loliginidae > Sepioteuthis > Sepioteuthis lessoniana. Next base: position 17,992 of record CAUZXS010003464.1, read on the forward strand.
TAGTAGCTATAGAAAAGGGAGCCTTCAGCACGCTCTCGACTACGGTCATCAACTATAATATCTTCTTAGTCTTCCTCCACGTCTTGAAAAAGTTGGAATGACTAATTAAGGGAGAACACAAAACTATCTTGACATACAGCGGGAAGACTGGCAAAGGACAGGGCGAAATAGAGAACTTGTTTGAAATGTTATTCTTGCGGAAGCTTTTTTCTTTTGTTGGCGAAGTATATATGTATATATATATATATATATTGTCATCAATTTACAGACTGTTTCATTATAACACAACTTTTCAGTATGGCTGGACACGCGAGACGCATCAAGCCGGAATCGAAACCTGCCTAGCTTTGCGTCAGGCTGATGACATACCAAGCCATTGTGCGATTCAATGTTAACTCGGGAATCATAACACATATGTATTAACTTTCATTATGCGCTATCGGGTGCCGAAATGCTCAGTTCCTTAAAAGAGCTTTGCATTTGGCGAGTGGTAACCGTTGATTTATTCTCCAAAGTGCTCAATCCTCAGGGGTGAAGCGTATATATTGTTATCCACAGACAGACTCTTTCATTGTATATCAACTCTTCAAAGTGGCTTGACACGCTTGACGCTTCATTCTCCTAGACTGACTGTCCCACTTGAAGAGATCCATACTCCAAAGTTTCAGAGATGAATCTTAACACAACTTGGTGAATTTTTTTCCAGTTCCATAATAACTCGATCATTGCGTCATATATATATATATATATATCATCAAGTCGTACTGATAGTACGGAGTGCTCAGCCTCTTTCTCTCTCTCATACACACACACACACACCATCCGTCCCTACCGGCCATCGCTCCTGGTAGTTCCGCTAGACTGCCTCCGGTATCCGTACCGAGCTGTTGTATGTTAGTTTTTATAGGTCGGCCAACATTGGTTCGTTAGAATTCATAAGAGAATATTGCTTATAAGATCGTGCTTAATTCTCTCGAAGTATCACGTATGTCTAGTTCGTCTTACTTGGATGGTTTGTGAGATGGGAAGTAAGTGTCCGTACATGTCCTGTTTTGAAGAATTTCTGGTTTATTTTATCATCGAGATCAGATTTCTTAATGATCGATAACCATATGATCGATATAGGATTAGGATTAAAATTTAACTCTAAACGTATTATTATATAAAATCTTTTCAAATCTAAAATAGGATAATAATAATAAAAATAAAAATAATAATAATAATAATAATAATAGCAAATGTAGGCTATGCAGTGACAGAGATGAAACCATCAATCACATAATAACATGAGCGCAGGTGTTCACGTACGCGTGGAGCGGATGTGTCATTCAGAGATGTCAAAATAGGAAATATGATAGGATAGGAAATATGACCGAGGGATGTGAATGACGTCAAGACCGGAAGCGTGGGCTGAGATTCGAGAAAAGTCAGTTAGTTAAGTTCCTGCCTCCGAACAGTAGAGTTGAGTTCCTGCCTCGGAAGAAGAAGGTTGACCTTCGCTTGCTCGCCGAGGCCTTGCGGTAGGAGTCGCGTGTGTTGGCGGAGCAGATGGAAAAGTCGTCATAGAAAGATTGTGCGACTCTCTTCCTTATGTCGAAAAACCTTTTAACTCGAAGGTAATAAAAAGTTTCGTACCTGAACTAAGAAGTCGTAAGTGTTTTTTGTGTTTCGGGATTCCTATGTGCGTTATGAACATTCTATGTACATTTCACATATTCATGTATGGCTATGTTACACAGTCATCAGGGAAGATCTGAGAGGTAACTGCTTTATTTCAACCTATTATTAGTAACATGGAAACCTACTGCTAATTATTTTACAACTGAGATAAATTAGATAGCAAAGGGATCAAGGGTCAAACATATAATCAAACGTTATTAATAGAATAGGCTACTATATATATGTATAATTTATGTATCGACCGAACAGTTCAGCTACGGACAGGATCGAACTGGAGGCCAGATTTTTAAAGAATAGTAAACCTGGATTGAATTTTAAATTTTCTTTCTTCTAAACACGTTGCCAAAAGATCCAAGTCTACCCTACTATATATATATTTACCAACCCCTCCGCTCGGGCAAGATATGACACAAGGTCAATTTTTAAGCGGACTTTAACAGGTTTGAATTCAGAGTTTTCCTTCTCCTAGACTAGTTGCCTCACCAAGGCTGAAGAATCTAGTCTGTCCTACTATTTACCCATAGCTGGAGGGAGAATAATTGGATTTATACCTTTCCCAAGGTTATAAGTGCTATGTGAAATGCAATCAGTCATGTCCAGAATTTCGCCGTGTCCATTTCCTACGACGATAACCATTACACCACGGGCACCTCCAGTCTACCCTGCTATATACCCATAGCGGATAAAGAAAATAGATCGATTCCTGATTTTACAAAGAACATTGTAAAATGCAAACATTTTCTATATAAAAGGATTTTTTGTGGATTAACAAAAGAAATGCATTAAAAGTCAGGGAGAAAAAAATTGTCAGTGGTCAGAAAATTATCTTTTGAACAAGTAGAAAACATACAAATTTCGCTCTTAAATAGTAAAGTTGTAAATTATTGAAGAATCAGTTTTCGGCATTTTTTTTTTTCTTGATTAACATGGAATGTGAACCCCGTCAAAATACAGTGCTTATGTTATATTGTAAAATAGAGCTCGGTCCTAAATATTGAGCTTATGGGATTAGACGCTTAAGTCAAGTGTTACTGACATAATAAAGTTTTATATAATAATAATAATAATAATAATAATAATAATAATAATAGTAGTAGTAGTAGTAATGAAATTGATATTAAAATATAAATAGATATTAAATTAAGATGAGACAGACGAATGAACAAATTCTTCCGCCTCGATGATAGATTTAAAAATACATTAGAAATTGGGAGAAAAAATCGCAATAAAACTTTTTTTAAAGTGTCTGTAAAAATTACACTTTTTTCCTTACTTTTTTTTTAACTTTTTATTTTATTTTATTTTTTAAAAAATCTTTTCTACATTCATTTTGACATGGAAAAGCAATTCTTTCTTCTGAATATGATTATATAAACATGAATAAAATTATAGAAATTCATAAATAAACAAATACACACGCAACCCCCCCCATATATATATATATATATATATATATATATATATATATATATATATATATATATATATATTCAGTAGGATTTTTCGTGGCATAGTGGCTGATGTGCTGGAGTGTGACATCGAAGTAAACGAATTCAAAGTCCAGTCGTGCTATTACGTTTCTTTTTGGACTAATACCCTTGGGAAAGGCATGAAACACCTCACCCGCTCCAGTTATGGGTTAAATAGCATCTCTACAGTTCTTTTACATGAATAGATTGGCTTTAAATAACCCATAAAGGTTGATATGCAATTAAAGAAAGAAAGCGAATTGAACCGAAAACAAAATTTAGCATTTACACACTCAAACACACACAAAATTCTTGACAAAATCATACACAAAAATGAAAATCTATGCACACAAATGTTTATAATCACCCGTCCAGTTATGGTAACAAGCTAAAAGAGTAAGTTCTATTCTGACAGGGAGACTCATACTCATGGCCTTGTACCAGAACTAAACTAAGACGAGTAAAAAATATGGTCTTAGTTCTGTAATACCTAGTTAGGCAACAAAAACATGGTGAGCGATTGCCATTCTCACTGGGTGTCACCATAAATCGAGACCGGAGACATATCTAACGTAAACGTTACTATATGCGCATGGTTAGGCATATATACAGAAACACTTAATGATTAGTAAGCTTGACAGGCATATCATTATGAATAAGTTTATCTCGCACTGGGTGCCTCAAACATCCAGCCTTGTGCCAGGACAAAGCCAACTTTAGTAAATATGCATTTTCATATATACATATACAATGTCATATATATATATATATATATATATATATTGTCAACCACAGACAGACTGCTTCGTTGTATTACAACTCTTCAGTGTGGCTTGACACGTAGGATGCTTGAAGCTGGGATCGAAACCCGCCCAACTTTACGTTTGACTTAATATCAAACCGTTCGGACAACAAACGTTTGTTTATAAATAAATAAATACCAAAAAATATTGCATAAAATGTTTGTTTACTTAAAAAGATGCAAGACTTTTATCAATAGTTGCAGACCATTATATACTTCAAACAGATAGAGGTATATATTATTACTTAACAAATTCTATTGTATCGATAATCGGTGATAGAAAATAAAATTAAATATGCACTAATTTTTATTCAAATTTTTTTAGAGTAGCAATTGTATGGGATTTAGGTAATGAATTATATTTTAGTAAATAAATAATACCGTTTTGACTGAATAACCAGAATTATCAAAATCCTGGTATTTTTGGTTTGTAATACTTTTTGGTGAGGTACATTTGGCTATGAACCGGACATTGGCATGATGGTTAGAGTGTTCGCCAATTGCTCAGGAGGCCTGGGTTCAATCCCAGGTCGTGTCATACCAAAGACTCAAAAATCG